>JASFCY010000016.1:0-36533 GCA_036940585.1 Cyathus olla
AAGTCGTTCAGGATTAATGGGTATGGATCACTCTCTTTAGCAATGGAATGTGAATGACCATGTCCAGCGAGGACTACAAATCGACCCATTTCATCGGTCCTTACCTCTCCAAGGTAAACCTTCGTAGGGTTCTCCTTTGATCCATAGAAATTGCCTTCTAGAGGGGTAGGGCTAGCATTAGTACCATGCGTAGTCTGAACTCCGCTGTCAACAATTAATTTATCACGCTGGTCAGGAGGTAACTAATTCAAACATTGTTATTATTAATGAGAAAGTGAGGAGAAAAGACTTTAAACGCACATCAGGTTGAACGAGAGGGTTCCTAAGTGTGGTATATCCAGGCTTGAACGCACCCTCTTGCTGACGGCCTGTAATAAGTAGAGAAACGTGATAAGTCACAAGGGTCTTAACACCAGCATCTAACACGCACCCATGAAGGTGTACCATGAGGGCTTCTTATTTGCGACTCGTACAGACCACTTCAGAGAATATCCAGATTCCTCATTGACTTCTCCCAATACGTGTCCGTCCTTATCAAAAGCGTAAACTCGAAAACGAGCAGCCTGCGACAGACATTTAACATCGTGCGAGTTGAGATACGGCAAGGCGTAGTATCACAAACCTGGCGTTTCACAGCTCCATCGGAATCTTTGAATCCCCCCTCTGGTTCCTCAAAGTAACCAGGGATTTCAGGCCCATGGTACCATCCTTTCTTCGAATTGCCAACACGAGCTATCCCAATAGTAGGATAAATCTTAACTGATGCGACGTTCTTTGCCCAATCTTCAGCCTCCATGTTGGGTGCGATGATTGTCTTGTTGTAGTTTTGACTTACTTTATATGTACTTCAACATAACGCTCAATATTTCCTTGAGGCATGTAACGTCAATTTTTAGCATGATTAAGGAGTGCCTTATGAGCGGTCACCTGTACACATTATCTCCACTCTGTCCACAGCGACAAGATAGCTTATCAGTCATCTGCTGTCGGAAGCATGCTGCATTATGTTGCGGAACTTGCATGACAGTGACATACAATATGGAAGCACTTCAAAGACACGTCCAAATAATGGCGAATTTCATTCATTAGAACTGTATTATTAGAACTTCATGCGCGTAAAATAGTACCTACCAATCATCTTGCTGTAATTACCCTTAATCGCCAACACACGAGGCGCCGAAGCCCATAACTGACGAAATTCATATCCGGCTGTCACAGCATTAAGGAAGACCTCAGAAATCACTTCTTTGCTTCTACCATAACTGAGATATATCTCAGGAAAACCCGAGAAGTTTCACGATTGAGCTGAACAATGAGCGAGATCCCTGTTTTTATGGAACTAGAAAGGCATGATGGTAATGTCCACTGCTAAAATTGATCATAGCAAATATTAACCATGTCCTCTGGTAGCCATCGTAGTTGGGGGAGGGTTGGCGGGATGCGCAGTGGCGCTCTCGTTGTTGAAATTCGGGCAAAATCTAAGGTGTATCCTCATCGACGACAGCAATCCTTCACAGTTTAAGGTATGAGGTTGGCATAGAGTAATTGATTTAACAAGCCCGATTGATATACAACGTGGTTAGATTGGAGAATCGCTTCCCCCGGAAGCATACCGAATTCTTGGTCAACTCCACCCACAACTTCCACAGGACCTAAGAGATGAAGTGGCCTCTGGTGTTCATATGATTTGTAGCGGAAATGCGTCTACATGGGCATCTGCTGAGCTTGAAGAGCGACATTCAATACTGAACCCTTTCGGGTACGGGCTACATCTTGATCGAGCAGCTTTCAACAAGCTCGTCAAAGACACAGTAATCTCTTCGAAAGGACAGGAAGGACAGCATGTCACAACCGTACAGGGAAAATTCATCGACGTGAAGAAATGCGCGACTGGCGATTGGTTGGTGCAGGTGAATGCCAACTCAGAAACCCGGACCCTCCGTGCCAAATGGGTAGTCGATGCGTCAGGAAGAAAAGCATCCCTGGCCACGAAGGCAGGTCTTGATAAAAAAAAACTCTGTTCAAGGCCGCGCTTATTCAATAATTATAGGTCGGGGCAAAGAGCATTACTTCTGATCACCTCCTCGCGTTCTACACGTTGTTTCAGGGGCCAGAGATCCGGGATGACGAAGAATGCGATAATGATCATCGCACACTGATAGAGGCAACTCCAAATGGTTGGTTCTACAGCTCCTTAGTAAGTCGCAGTCCGCCCATAAGAATCGTTGTCTTCCATACAATCCCGTCACATACTACTGCAAAGCAAGTGAGAAAGCGAGACGGTTTTATGGAACTGCTTCATGAAACGGCCACTTACATTCCTCGTATTATCGATGGTCATGATTACTCCATGCTGCCCGGATATCCTAAGTGTACCGCAGCTGGCTCATCCCACTTAGACAGAGTATGCAACACCAAAGACCACTGGGTTGCGGTCGGAGATGCAGCAGCAGCATTCGATCCTCTTTCCTCGCAGGGGATGATAACAGGACTGGAGATGGGATTTTATCTGGGCGCAATACTAGGTCAACATTTGAGAGGTGAAGTTGATGCGCAAGCGATGGAGTTGACATGGGAGGAGATGTATGCAGCTCTAAGGGATGACTACCAGAAGAATCGCCGATATTATTACGATACCGTCAAACGGTTTGCAGGGGAAAGATTCTGGGAAGTTGCGACTAAGATTTTCTGAGGCAAATGGGACTTCTGGATGAAGGGGTGAGGAAAGGCGCTGATGACGTCATGGAAGAGGGCTGGAAAATAAAATGGGAGATTTGGGACATGTCCTTCGCTAGGGACAAAATATTAAGTAGGATGACGGGGATTCGAAACATCACAAAATCGAAGAGCAGTTTCGACACTGGTATAAACTTGTAATAGATTGCATTGTTAGATGTGATAAAATAACATATGAAATATGTACACCTTATGAGACTAGACTTCACCAACCTTCACCTCTCTTCATGTCGAAGTAAACACAGCGATGGCGAGAGACAAAATTTCAAAAACCACATATAAAGTCCCGTACACCATGAAGATTTTCATACGGACGAGCGAGCTAATCTTATCACTTGAGCATTAACCACGGAAAGGCTGGGAGCAGTGCGTTGCGATCTAGAGGACCTTGGTCCTTGACATTCGCGGTGGGGATGTATTTGTGTCAAATGTAACGTACAGCATCCAACTTATTCGGACTTCCTTCGGACTTTCACTCATTACTTTATACCAACATCAGTCAGTCCTTACCTTAATAAACGCGCTATCATTTAGTCTCCTTCCTTCCGAACTGCAACAAACCGTAGTACCTTTTAGTTCCAATCCTATTACATACGAATCTTACTAATACCTCAGACCCTATTTCCCGTAGAGTATATAAAGAGTCTCTAGTAGAGTTACACTCCCCAGTGCAAATTGAATTGTCTCTAACAGTCATTTGCCTCTTTGTGTGTCGAAACCCCCTCATTACCAATCTAGCTTTTGCCACACATTTTTTGACTTAACAAAGACCTCTCTACTCGATTCTCTATCTCTCTCACTTTTCTTCTCTTATCTCTATACTATCTGACTGCATTCCTCTAGCTTGATCACCCGGAGCTCTGTCAACATACCCTTCAACTTTTATCACCATTCTTGCCTATATCTCCAAAACATACAAAAAATATTTCTTGTCTTCCACTATGTCCTTTGCTTGTATTCATACTCATGTGCAGACTTGCTCTGGCCCCCCTGGTGAGTTCCTAATACCAGTTTGCTCTACTAATGATACCCCAGGAAATCCAATTGTGCCCATTGCCAGGACCAAGGAACCAACTAGCCCATTGTGGTATTCTTACTGAGATGTTGCTGCTCCACCTCTGCGAACAGGAGAGGCTCCTAATAGAGCTCATGGTGATGTACTTGATGCTGCTGGCACTGCCAGCTGTTGTGCTGAGATTAAGGACTCCCTGTCCTCTATAATGTCCATTACTCCTAGTGAGGAGGATAATAATAATAATAATAACAGTCCATATATTGCCATTTCCTCTAAGTGTTCCCACAGCCTTGACTCCCCCAGGAGAAAAAATATTGAGCTAAAGAAGGTAAATAGGATTACTTCCTAGCTAGAAACAGGCTATTAGGGAAGCTTTTGAATGTCTCACACCTGAACAAAGAAGCAATTATGCTTGATGCAATCACATGGGTTGAAAACCTGACTAATATCCCATCTTCACTGGAAGAAGAACCAGACCCATTGAATTAGGGAAGTGTGGAATTGGATCCCAAAGAAGCTGACATAGACATTCAGTGACACATTTAAAGCCAATAAGGGGAGAAATAACCCATCAGTCTCAGATAGTGATCCTTCTCCCTTGAAGCTATCAACAAGGAGAAACAGCCCCCTACCTATAAACATCACTCCAGACATGCTAACACTCATGCTCAGGATAATCTTGACCCAATCTATCAACTCACACCCATGAGCCACTTAGGCAAAGCTTTTAGAAGTAAAGAATGGAAATACAAATATGCTAGCCCACCTAGTTCTTCCTCAAGTGAATCATCATTGTCTGAATCCAACCTGAGCTCTGGGGTGATACATCATGCTTGGGGGATGGGGTGTAGAGGGCTGGGTGCGTTTGGGCGAACCTGAACAAAGAATGCGAGTCGGTCAGAACGTCCGTTCGACCTGGGGTTGTCCTAAGGCAGTTGTATAGAATAGTTAGTGTTGAATAGAGTGGTTGGATCGACGTAACACTGGAGTAGGACTTCAAAATCAAAATTTTGTGATAATGAGGAATGCGTTAAAGGAGTTCGAGAGAAGGCGAGAAGAACAAAAAAAATGAGGCTTAGAAATTTAGAATATGAGCTCGAGAGGGGAGACTTTTCACTGGATTGCACCGGAGAAATTACAGATGCTTTATACTAGAGGTGAAGAGAAAAATATATCTAAAAGCGGAAAGGTATCATACGACGGAGACGAAGAGAGGTCTAGACTAAGGGGATAAACTAAAGAGAACGAGTATAACGGAAAATGGAAAGAAAGATGAAAGAAATTTTTGAGACGTGAAGAAAGAAAACCTGAAAAACCCTTAAGACATTGAAATATGAAATTTTCTTGACAGAGCGCTGATTGTTTCAACGGGTCTTGAAGCCTGCATGTTCCTGAGGGTGTGGTGCGGCGGTGGAGTAGATGATTAAGAACGACTTTTTGAGAATAGTGTATGGGAGTAGGGCGAACAACGGAAGATAGAATATGCGTGTCCGATAATTGGTATGGACGCGTCGATTACGTAAGCACGCATCGTACCTGTTCGCGTTGGGACGGTGAGCTGCGGCGTTGGAGGGAGGTGCTGGAAATCGTGAAAACCGCATTTTTGTAGTGCAGGCAGATTGCCTGCTCTACAGGGGACAGCTCCTCTTATAGTGATGAAGATTATGGTTCTAGCCATGAGAAAAGACGGCACCAATTGTATGGTATACTGATAAGCTACAAAGTCTCCTCTGTGAGCCACCCATCAGTAATGAATCTGCTGCAACACCAACTATGACCCAAAATCCCTCTTCTAATGATAAAAGCTCTTATGAACCTGAATTAGAAAACCACCTGTGCAACACTATTGCAATTTCCTTGGAAAAATGTGTACCATATCCAGGAGATGAAACAGTATCTGGCAAAATTCTGGGACCCAGATTTAAAGTTAACTACTCTCACAACAAAAAACATGTGCTCAAAATTTATGATTGCTTCTGAGATGTTCAAGTATTTCTACAACTATCTGTATTCCTGTGTTGGCACTTTCAAATAGCCTCTTGGTATGCTGGTGCCTTGGTTGACTGTGGGTACATGGACCATACTTACCAAGTAGTTGCTCAATGGAAATGCAACTTGAATCTTAAAGATGCTATAGAAATCTTAAGCACAGCCATCAAATCAGAACTAACTAATCATGCACCCTTTAGAAATGATTATTTCTTCAAGAAAACAAAAACAACCTCTGAACAATTCAACGTAGAAGAGAAATTTGATGAAGTCATTATTACTGACCAACTTCACCAATGCATCACATACATATCTGTGCATAAACTCCTGGAATCTGGCCTTAACATCACATACTGGTATGAAGAATGAATGATGGATTACCTCATGTGTGCATCCACAGAGCCCAACCTTCTCTACTGGAACTCTGACAATGTCCCTGGTACTACACTCCCCTACCTCACCAATATCCTAGACTCACCTAGGATGACTTGTCTCTGCTGCCAAAGTGATTGCCTACACAAACTTGAAAGTTTACATGAAGGACATTCATTCATACCCCTCGAAATAATGATGGACCTCACATCTGATAAAGACAGTGAATCACAACCTTACAGTGCTGAATCATCAGATAATGACTCACCTACTAGAAACATGGCAGGATCCTCAAGAACTAGTAAAAGTAAGTACTCCAGATCTATCACAAGCTACAATATAAGTCTTAATGGAGTACAAGTCCCACAAGGAACTTACCCTGCACTCCAACATAATGCCTCCAACTCAACGGATAAATTATGCATGGTTCCCAAACCAGTTGTTATTACAGTCAGTATTAATGGTCATCCCACTTGAGCACTCATTGACTCTGGATCCTTAGGGGACTTCATGTTCACCACTCTTGTGACACAGCTAAAGGTCAAATTAGATAAGCTAGTAAAACCACTAGGATTACAACTGGCAGTACAAGGCTCATGATCTGTTATCAATTCTAATACTACTGTAAATTTTGAGTATCAGTCTATTAAAGAACCTTGGACTTTTGAGATTATCAACCTCACCAACTATGATGTAATTTTGAGAACACCATGGCTTTACCAGTACCAAATATGGATAGAATTAAATCACACCAGAATTCTGGTAGGAAGTAACATATCCCTACCAATTAAATGAAAAGCCACCACCAGTGTGGCTATCCAAAGTACTAAATTAGAAAAATTAAGTGAAGTAGAACTTGCTAAAAAACTCCATCAATATGCAGAACCATTATGCAAAGATGTTACTGATACTGGTTTATCTCCACTTTGAGCCATCAATCACACAATTCCCCTGATTCACAAAGAAAAAGTGTACCCATGGAGACCATCCTGATGTTCTGAAGCCTTCAAAGAACAGTGGTGCAAAAAAACATGATGCATATTTGAGAACAGGAAGGTGGTGAATTACCACTGCACATAACACTGTCCCAATGCTACTGATTCCTAAACCCAGGAAAGAAGGACAAAAAGCAGAACTACATACAGTGTTTAACCTTCATGAATGCAACAAAAACATGTGTAAAATGCTACCCCCACTACCTGAACCAGAAAGTATATTTAGACATGTAGTGATAGAAGGCACATTTGTGTCATTACTTGACCTAAAAGGAGCCTTTGAACAAATCAGGATTGTGCCTGAACACATCAACATAACTGCAGTAACAACTCCTGATGGAGATATGGTTAGTCTGGTAATTCAGCAGGGAGATTGTAATACACCAGCCACCTGCCAAGCTCTAATGAACTTACTATTCTCCCCACACCTTGGAAAATTCATGTATGTCTATCTTGATAACATCATAATATCCTCGCATACTCTAGATGAACACATTTGCCATATCAAAATCATACTTGACATCCTAAAGAAGAAACAATTATACCTTAGCAAAAATAAAATAAATTTTTTCCCCCACAAATTAAAATTCCTTGGCTGAATTAGAGATCAGGATGGCATCAGGATAAATCCTGATAAGATTGATAATGGGTGACTTCCTGCAGTGTTTAGAAAGTCAGACTAAATTTCTAAACAATGTAAGCAAGTGTAAGTGAAATAAGCTGGTATGCCATTGTCTGAATCTGTCTTAGTTGACAGCTGGGTGTGAATACAACCCCCATCTAAATTTTGAGTCTGGAAGAGGCCTCCCTACCCCCTTCTGGTTCAGAATACACTTTCTAAACATCTTTTCAACCTTCACTGTCAATCATCCCTTGGTCCCTTCTGACATATTGTTATTGCTCAAGCATCATCACCAACAGTCAACATAGGCCCATCTTTAATCATCACCATCTATATCTTCCTCTCTCCTCTTCCCTCTGCTACAAATATGCTACATATGCTGAATTGACTCAGATGAGGATGCAGGAAACACTTCAAATGCAATATGTATAGGTGAGTTTACCTGCCTGGCTTGTAAAGAAATGGAGCTTGATAGAGCTTATTCCCCATTATAGGGTCACTGCAGTCTATTATTGCAGGTGACCATAGATTGGGCATATAGGAATGTTGCTTGAGAGCTAATGTGAAAGGGACAGGTGGGTGTATAAAAGCCTCCAAAGTTGTAAGTAACACCCCATTCTCATACTCTTTCATTCACTTTCATTCTTTTAACAATCTACACTCATTTATTGGCAGTGATGTCTCAATGCAGTGCTCAGTCAAACCAGCAATCTATGACAGCCCCTACTTGGTCTGTTCCACCACCTGCAGTTCAATCTTTGGTATGAATAACCTGCATTTCAGTTTATGAAACCTGGGTCTTTTTGGCTTACTTCTCATTTTCAGGCTACCACTTTGTACCCAATGATGTATAACTATGCTGGTTATTATGGACATTATGTAAGGATTCATTTGACCATAGCAATGAGATATATTCTGACAGCATTATAGCCCCAAGGATATACAATTCCTCCTGCTGACATGTGAAACCTGGGGTATAATGTACCCACAGTATGTAATCTGATTTTCTATAGAGGATTTCAAACTTATACCTTTTTTAGCAGGCTTATTCATCTGTCACTGCAGCAAATAAAGTCCCTACTCCTAGTTGCAACCTTGGAAAATCTGACTCTGAAGATTATTGGTCACCTCCTCCCATTAGCCAATTACTTAGTGAGGGTGCTTGTCCCAGCTCAAAAGTTGCTGAATCTTGTCACTCAGATCAGAAAGATAAAGATAAACAGTGAGCAGTAGACTCTCAACCCATTGCATTGGGCTCTGGTCTGAAAAGAAAGGTGATATTGATTCTGACTGGCCAATCTGAGGCAAAGAAGCAGAAAGGGCAAGCAAGTGGAGCCTCTAACTATACAGATGAAGATATTGACATTCTTCAGACTGTGGATGAGATTCTGCCCCTTGCTGGAAATGGGTGGAATGAGATAGAGGAGGTATATCAAGTAAAAGTTGACAGTGTAAATCACCCTCAATGCACTGCCAAATCATTGGAGATGAAGTTCAAGCAGGTGAGAATTGTGTTTGCACTGTTGTCACTTATACTTAGTTTATCCCTGCAGCTGGTTAAAAACCCAAAGCCAACTGGTAATGCTGAGTATCCCCCACATGTTCTACATGCATATCAACTCAAACAGGCAATAACTGAGAAGATTGCAACACATAACCTTGATGATGACAAAATTATTGATGTGATGGACTCAGATGTGATTGAGCTCTCTGACAATGAGAATACAACATTGAAGGCAAATAGTTTTATTGCTCAATTCCCTTCTAAGCCTATGAGTCACATTTTATCATTCTACTCCCATACTTGCAATGCTAGTTAAGACCTTCTAGCAAATATATCCTCTGCTCTAGATCCCTCTGCATGACAGGCATGGTATGAAGAGTACTCAGTGTAGGTACTCCAAGCTAATCTAATCTTTCAGCTGAGCTCCCAGCTATGAGAATCACAGTAGTGCACCAATTCTCTGTCTTCACAGTTATTAGAAGCAGAGTATCAATGCATTGCTGTAGAGTGACAAGCAGACAGACAAGAACTTCTGGATTTATTGTCTGCTAATCAACATGGACAAACTCCCCAATGTGATCAGGATTCTATTGCAGAATCTTTCAGTCTGTCTCATAGCTGCCAACATGCCCAGAAGTCTCCAAGTCCTTCCCATAGTCATTATCATTCCACTAAATAGCATAAGCAAAGGTAAAGATATCATCAGGATATTTACTATACAGATGGTAATCAAGCAACATGATGGGTTGGTGGGTTATCAGATGAAGACCTAGCTGGTTTTAATGATAGTGTAGTATTACTTCCCTGTTTCTCTCATTTGCCTCTACTTCATCATGCTGAAAGTGTCAGGATTCACTCGCTTTTATCACGTGATCTACCATGTGACTCATCACATGACACACATGCAGAAACCTCAAGGCAACTACGCTTTTACTCAGCTAACTACAGGCACAGTTTCATTATGATCATTCAACTGTGTGCACAGTAAAACACAGTGATATGCACGACTTACACATGGACTCTTAACTCGTTGTAGACACATGTAAGGCAATATATAAGTAGTAATTAGTACATAGTTACTCCTTAGTCTTAAGCTTGTATATTCCAGACGGTTTATATATCAGACTTTTACTCACCCTTCTCTTGTCATCTGTTAGTGTGTGACTTCGACCGTGACAAGTCGTCTGTCACTTACATTAGCTTAAGACTCCTCCTATCGACCTCACACACTCCTGTGGAACTCCCACACCACTACTTCTCTTCACTTCTCCATCAATCGGCCGACTGATAGATGTACACTTCATTCGATAGACTTGATTGTTGTGCTCAGAAGCACAAGAGCCTCATAGAGTAATGTTGAGCCTGACTCTTGGCAAATAACTGATCATACAAGGACTGCAGGGGTAATCTTCAGAGAACCCTAAGTCGCCAGTGTCTGGGGAGGCTACCAGGTGTTGCCCCAGCTGGTTCTATCTGCAAGTTAGTGTGCATGTGATCTAGGCGTGCATAGCTGTCACCTGCGTCAATTCGTATGCCCGTTACCAGGTCTCAAACCCGTCTTCAACTCCACTCCCGGAACCTTTACCGACTCCTGACCCACCACCAAACTCGGACCATTACCCGAGTCATCACCCCTACGCCCACGCCATCTCCATCCCCACCAAGGGAAATCCAAATTCAAGAGCGGAGTTAACCCCGGATTAGGAAAAAGACTAGTGGAGGTAGCTGGATTAAAAGACAACTCTTCGATCAATGACTGGAAGAATAAAGCCGTCATATTTGAAAGACAGAAGAGGGAATCGGACGCCCGATTCGGAATGACCGGAAACTATCAGACGGCTGGCAATACAAACAGAAACTTCACCCCTGGAAGTCAGCCAGCCAGAATGAACATGAACCAACCTCGACCCGCGAACCCCGATCAGATCCCTGTCTCACAAGGAGGCAATAGGATGGACATTGACACAATGAAACGGTGAGGACTATGTTTTAAGTGCAGCCAACGAGGCCATCTATCTAAGGACTGCCCTAACCAGCAGGGACAATTTATGAACAGGGCAGTAGACGCCCCCCTACATACAACCACGGACTCTGTAGCTACAATTATACCTATGCCCGATCTCTCAGACGACCAGAAAGTGCAGTTAGCCGCTAGCTGGGGTTTTCAACGAGGCCAGCAGTGAGTGCGAACTCGCCAGCCTCTATTTATGTACAATCTCCTGTAAACATCCCTAAAATAGATCAGGAATCTATTCTATTGTCACAGAAGAATGAACAAACTAAGCGCAGCTTCCCTGGAAAGGAAGCGAAACAAGGAAACATGTTCTGGACAGCATGATGAATTAAGGAGGAAAAACTGGAAGTTGCCATAGGCATACTCGACATATGGACACATGCGAAATGACAACCTGAAGTAACTCATGTGACACTAAGGGATTTAAACAACCTCTCCGATGATGATGTAATAATTGCATTGGAAGAACTACAATCTCCCAAACAACACATTAGAGGCACCAAAGGAAATCAGATGGACTTACACATGGTTATCACAACTCTAGATTCTAGGCTGAGTCACAATGTAAAGGCGCTCCTAGACAGCGGTAGTACCGGCTCATGCATAGGCAAGGAATTCGTACAAAGGAATGGAATCATGGTGAAACAATACCCACAACCCATTCCAGTATACAACACCGACGGCACGTTCAACTCGGGAGGATTGATCACACATTACGTGGAACTCTGAGTAAGACTAGGGAGACATACAGAGATCATGACTCTTGCAGTATCCAACTTAGGAAAAGCAGATATCTTCATAGAACATGACTGGTTAAAGACACATAACCCAGAAATAGACTGGAAGGAGAATACCTTGAAGTTTACACGTTGTCCAATCGAATGTACCCCGTTAATCAATACCTTTGACCCTGAAGAAGAAGAAGAAGATCTTGACAAAGAGATTAACTTCGAACAAGGAGATAGATTGATTGCAGTCAGTATCATGGAGGAAATCGAGATGCGAACATTCCAGACAACGGCATCCAAGATCGCCGAAGCCCAGAACAAACAACAATCTAAAATGCACTGGAAGCAATCTGTACCAGAAGTGTATCACAAATACGGAAAGGTCTTTGAGAAAGAGTCATTCAACGAACTACCACCAAGACGACCCTGGGATCATGTGATCGAACTCATTCCTGGAGCAAAGGAATTCGATTGCAAGATCTACCCATTAAACTTGGAGGAACAAAGACAGTTGGATGAATTCTTGGATGAGAATCTCAAATCGGGACGTATCAGACCATCAAAGTCGCCATGGGCTTCTCCCTTCTTTTTCATTAAAAAGAAAGACGGATCACTTCGACCCATACAGGATTACCAACAACTAAATGAGATCACGATTAAAAATTGATATCCACTGCCCCTTATTCAGGAGTTGGTAGACAAACTGAAAAGGGCATGACACTTCACTAAACTCGATATCCGTTGGGGTTACAACAACGTTAGGATTAAGCAGGGCGATGAGCAATACGCAGCCTTCCGAACTAATAGAGGGTTGTTTGAACCACTTGTTATGTTCTTCGGACTAACAAACTCACCAGCCACGTTCCAAACCATGATGAACGATATTTTCAAAGATGAAATAGATCTAGGACAAGTTATAGTTTATATGGACAATATTCTCATCTTCACGGAAACACTAGACCAACATAGAATAATGGTAAAATGAGTACTAGATAAACTAGAACGTAACGACCTATTTCTAAAACCAGAAAAATGTTTCTTCGAAAGAACCGAGGTTGAATATTTGGGACTAATCATCTCTTACAATGCCGTACGCATGGATCCCGCCAAGGTGCAAGCCGTAAAGGACTGGCTGGTACCGAATAACAAAAGAGAGCTTCAGCAGTTCCTAGGATTCATCAATTTCTATCGAAGATTTATCAAAGGATTTGCCAAAATAGCCAAACCACTCCACGAGCTCACTGGAAAGAATGACTGGAAGTGGGAATTGCCGCAAGCAATCGCTTTCTCAGATCTCAAGGAACGGATATCAACGGCACCAGTACTAGCCCTGCCAAATGACAACAGAAAATATCGCATAGAAGCGGACTCCTCTGACTTTGCGAATGGAGTCATACTTTCTCAGGAACAAACAAACGGAAAGTATCAACCAATAGCATTCATTTCACATGCATTAAACCCTGCAGAGTGAAATTACGAAATCTACGACAAAGAAATGTTGGTGATTATGAGAGCACTAGAGGAATGGCATCAATACCTTCTTGGAGCTAAAGCAGTCTTCGAAATCTGGACTGATCATAAGAATCTGGAATACTTTAAGAAGCCTCAGAAACTTAACAGGAGACAAGCCAGATGGGTTACGGAGCTACAAGAATACAGATTCACTTTGCACCATAAGCCAGGAAATCAAATGACTAAGGCAGATCTACTCTCCAGAATACCGGGATACGATAAGGGCGAAAATGACAACATGAATATCACACTCCTAAAGCCGGAACATTTCAGGGCCCAACATCATATGATTGGACAAGATGACGACATTATGGAAAGAATCCGGAAATCCTGGAAAAACCGCAATAAAGAAGTCATTAAAATGCTCGATCAGAAAGACCCAAACTGGCTTGAATCCGAAGAAGGCATAATCTCTTGGAAAAACAGAATCTATGTTCCAAAAAATGCGAAACTGAGAGAAGATATAATCCACATTCATCACGATTCCGCAGTCAGTGGACATCCAGGAGAATACAAGACGCAGGAACTAATCCTTAGAGACTACTGGTGGCCACGAATAAGATCTGATGTCAAGAAATATGTATCCGGATGTGAAGCATGTCAAAGGACAAATATCCATTGAACAACCAAGAAGGGTCCCCTAGACCCAAACGTAATTCCAGACAAACCATGGCAAATAATCTCCGTGGACTTTATTGGACCACTACCGATGTCACAGGGATTCGACTCCCTCATGGTAGTGGTTGATCAATTCACCAAAATGGCCAAATTCATCCCATGCAATCAAGATATAGATTCCCCAGGCATTGCCCGAGAATTCCGAGATCACGTATTTAAACATCATGGACTTCCCCAAGTAGTAATCAGTGATCGAGGACCGCAATTCAAATCAGAATTCACAAAGGAATTGTCTAAACTCTTAGGAATCAAGATGAACATGTCAACTGCTTACTGACCCCAAACCAATGGACAGGTAGAATGCATGAACCAGGAAATCGAACAATACCTCAGAATATTTGTCAATTACAGACAATTGGACTGGGCTGAATGGATCCCCATGGCTCAATTCTCGTACAACGATAAAATTCACAGATCTACCGGATACACACCGTTTTACATGAATACAGGTCAACATCCATGGAAAGGCACGGAACCTCCAGGGACAACCAGAATCGTAGGAGTCGAGGATTCCATCGAAGGCATTACCCGACTAAGAGAAGATGCAAAGGCTTCTTTAGGAATCACATCAGAGATTATGAAGAAGTATTACGACAATCACCGAAAAGAAGCTGATGAGTTCAAACCCGGAGACAAAGTCTATCTAGAAGGAATTAACATCAAAACAGATTGTCCTGTCGCCAAACTCGATGATAAACAATATGGTCCATTCAAGATTATCAAGAAGGTGGGAAATGCATCCTATGAATTGGAAATTCCAAAATCATGGAAAAGAATTCACTCAGTGTTCCACACCCAATTGCTCACGAAATACATCGCACCCGAATACCCCAGTCAAAGAAGACCCATTCCACCACCAGCAGTATTAGTCGACAATCAGGACAAATACGAAATAGAAGAAGTATTAGAATCCAAATGGAGATATCGGAAACTCATGTATCGAGTAAAATGGAAGGGATATTCACATGAGCACGACACATAGATGGATCACTGAAACCTTGGAAATGCCAAGAGACTAGTGGAGAAGTTCCATCAAGAAAATCCAGATATGCCGAGACCGAATTAGTATTTAAAAGAAACTGGAAACGGAAATTATGAACCAACATGTCATCCTCTACTCTCATCGATCTATTATGGGAAATACCCATGGCTATTTTATTTTTCATCGTACTCAGTACCTACGGATATGTGGAACTCCAGATATATCGAACGCGACACCGACAAAGAATCATTAACGACACACAAGAAGCGTTCCGACTAGATATATTGTGAGGACACAATTCTTAAAGGGGGGGTAATGTCAGGATTCACTCGCTTTTATCACGTGATCTACCATGTGACTCATCACATGACACACATGCAGAAACCTCAAGGTGACTACGCTTTTACTCAGCTAACTACAGGCACAGTTTCATTACGATCATTCGACTGTGCACACAGTAAAACACAGTGATACACATGACTTACGCATGGACTCTTAACTCGTTGTAGACACATGTAAGGCAATATATAAGTAGTAATTAGTACGTAGTTACTCCTTAGTCTTAAGCTTGTATATTCCAGACGGTTTATATATCAGACTTTTACTCATCCTCCTCTTGTCATCTGTTAGTGTGTGACTTCGACCGTGACAAGTTGTCTGTCGCTTACAGAAAGCCCATCTATGATTAGTAGCAAAGTTGGAAAACTTTCAGCTGAACAGAAATCACCAAGTATTGTGGGAGTGAGTTTGCCTACTAATGATGTACATGCATCCTCTTCCAGTGTCCATTTAAATACTTCTATAGTCCTCAGTCAGAATGAGAATACTGATGGTATCAACTTGTAGATAGTCATTACAATATTTTCATACTTACCATACTAATACAATGCTCATTACTTTTTTACTATTTACTATACTCCCTCAATTATAGTTTCTTTAATATGTCATGGACAAACTACTACTATTGTCCTTTCCTTCACTACTTATTGATTACTTATCTTCACATACCTGAAATAAAAGTAATATAAAACCCAAGAGCACAGATACTATGTTTCCACTATTACCTCCAGGTGAAATCTTCTAACTCTATCATTTTGCCACTGTTCTGAGAATATCATTTTCTTGAATGAAAGCTAGAGTTGATCCCGTGTATCATTCACTCTCCAGATTGGCATGTAGACAGATTGTATTTGATTGTATTCAATAGTATAAGCATGGAAATTGAATAAATGTGAAGTTTTTTCCAGTAAATCTGCATGAAGTTCATTGTAATTAATTTGCAGAGGGACTTGAAGATGACCAAATGATCCTTGCATTGCATGCATTTCCCATTCTGCAGTTTGATGGTAACATAGAAGCTACCTGTCAAACTTTGGCAACTTATTCTGTGCCATTGAGTTCCTGGGAAGTCTTGCTCCATCCTTCATTAGTGATCTAATTTGACCAGCAATTTGGTTTGTTCCATATGGAAATGCAGTATCTGTTACAAGATAATAGCCTTCTGGAGTGCATGTTTGCATCTTTTCATATATAGGTTGTACTATTCATGAGTCATGCCAGCTTCCAGATACATTGAGATAACAACCAATAATTATTCCTAGAAGTTTTATATCATATTAGTGAAAGATAGCTCTTTAGTAAATCTATAGATCTAAGTGATATAAAATACCATCTCCAGAAAATACAAATACACAACTTATGAAATACTCATGGAACCAGCCATTGTAGGTGGTATTTTCAATTTCCTGATTACTCAAAGTTTGGACTGCCAGATTTAAGCCATTTATACTCCCAAATGCCCCAGTGAGAAGTGAATGACAATCAACAATGAGAGCATTGCTTTCCTGGAATTCATTCTCAACCAGCCATTCAATTCATACCTCTGGCATTTTTCTAAGAATCAAAAGTAGTATTTTCAGGGAGAAATCAATGTATTGGAATACTACTGATGGAACAAGTGCAAATATCTTGCAAAGACTAACATCAAGTATTGTTGAATTAAGATAGTACAAGATGAGACCAAGTATTCCACATGCATCAAGTGAGTGGCATGCTATGCAAGGTTTTAAGGTAGAGGAAACATCATTCCAAGTTATAGAAGTGGTATTCCAAATTTTTTTGAAGCCACTATCCAAGAGTTTTTTGAATGTAACACAATTGAATCCCATTGTTGTGATAAAAGCATGATCATTTTGGCTGTTGTATAATGCCTGCCATGGCATTGTTGCACATGAACTAGAAAGAAAATCAGGATGAGTAAGGTAAACCCTTTGTTCCTTTCATCATTCTGTATGAATTTGGTGTCAGACAGTGTTCTTGATTGGATATAACAAAGGATTATGGACTGAATCAAATCAAAAAGTCAATTCATCCCAACCATTGGGATCTTTTTCCAAGCAATACAAATATCATTGAGGGCAGTCATGCTCATGACAATGATCTTACTTCTACCAACCACTCCCTTTTACAAGCTATTTTACTGTGAGTTGTAGTGTCTATTCTATTGGTGCAGAGAAACTAATTGTATCCCAGATCAAAAGATTACGATAACAACACAGCACACATTTTAAAAGTGTCACTTGAAAGTGGAATGCTTACTAATGCTCATAATTCATCTCAGAATCGATACACATCTAATGGAAAGAGAAAAGCGAATGTACTACAGAAGCAAGCTGCTTCCAGTTCTCAGAAAGATAAGGAAATGGTGCTACGAGCCGAAATCAAACAACTACAAACTGACCTCAAGAAACTACGCAAGACTCCAGCTTCTGATTACCACACTTATACGTCTTTAGGAGTTTATAGGTATTTTTAAACTGCTTACACTATTCACAGTAACCACCGCATCTACAAGTGGAGGTACAACTTCTACTACTACGAATCACTTAAACGATCACAAGCCGGCAGTGCACACTGGATTCACTTTCACTATGGATGATTTTCCGCTTACTGCTGATCAGAATGGATTCTTTTAGTACTTAGCTTTGATATCCTGCAAGAAATAATTTGTCATATCTTTTGCTTAAATTATAGTACTTTAATACTTATCAGCTTACTTTCTCTTACAGTCTCCTTTATCTTGCCGTATTATCATACTTATTATCATCTATTAACAATCTATTAATTGATATTCGTTGCCAAAGTCCTGGGTCATGTTTATTTGATGCAGGTGATAGTAAACAGACTTAAATAAGAAGACGCTGTTTCACTCCATTGCCCGCCGGAGTGTCTACGGGCTATACAGTCCATCCATAGGCCTGATAAGACCTGAAATGTTGGTTCGTATTCGGAACCGAAGTTTTTCTTTTCCTTCTCGTACAGACCCATACCCCATGCAATATATAAATAAGTCCCGCACTTGGTGGTAGTCTTCATTTTGGCATAACCTCACTCTGATATGCTGCCCTGTGCGAGTAACGATGTCCTGTGTTTCCTGATTGTCTATTGGCATGGTGTTCTGTTCGAAGAATATAGCTGAAAGAGACAGGATGTCAGTACCAATGCTGAGTGCAGTGAAGCGGTTATATGCTAGTATACTCGGCTTATTTACGAGCTGGTCGACGACAAGTCATGACTTACGACACTAATATTGCCTATAATTATAACTACTGCAGAACCCTGCATCAACGACCGCTGAGTCAATGGCATGAAGTTATATATATAGTAGAAAGTGACTCATAGGAGTCACTCTAACATTAGAGTCCTAGTCGTACCTTATCATCCGAAGCTGGTTCCTTGCTGTCGTCCCGATTCGCACCTGCCTTCAGGAATCCCAAAGAATTATAAGTTACCACTGCTCTCGACATGGTTGACTGCAATAGTTCACATGTTAATGATCATATCATCTAGTAATGAACCCGAGGATCCTAGAAGTATGGGTCTATTGACAGCAGAATGTCACTTTTTTGTAGCGTTGCACGGAGTATCAAGTGTCTTACACAAAGTTAGAGAAGAGGATATCACATTTCAGGTTTGAATAAATCTCCCATTACTGTGCACCTATACCCATCTTCCTTCTCATATGAACTAACTCCAACCTGATGACTCCATACCATGCGATATGCTCTGTCCTTTCTACTGCCCACCCATGCCGTCCATACATCTGCACTGCTCCCGGTTGATATGTGGATGTTTCAAGAGTAATTTCAGAGATTGTAAACTCAGGTTTACACTGGGAATTATGCTTGATGACATGTGTGAGGAGGGCATCGACGAGGCGATGACCGAGACCAAGGCGGCGGTAGGAGGGATGGACGGTCATTCTCCGGGCTTCTGGAACAGAACCGGTTATATCTTAAGGAATGATATTGTAAGTTGTTCAGGAGGAAATACTGTACAACATACCGAGTGCAACGCTGGCAATAATGGTACCTTTATCCAGATCCTCTATAACCCAAAACTGACCTCCCTTTTTAAGTGCTTCGGGATTCTGATAGTGACCTGAAATATCCTTCAAGTCATCATTCAGACACTCCTTGCAGTACTCTAAATATGCGTAATTGATGAGCGTTAGGAACGCGAGAAATGACCCTGCAGACACTGCAGACAGAACCAGTGGCCAAAAGCGTGATTGCAGGTGAAGATTCCTGGGGAAAAGAAGCGAGGGGTGGAGGTAGTTCAGGATGCGAGGGATGCCAGTTTTCGATATTATCGATCGAATAGACAAGGGAAGGAGGGATGAAGCTCTGCAAGCTGTTCTACAGATTATTTGGGCAAATGAGGGGCGAATGGCCAGTGCTAATCCAACTGTAGAGATGCTATAGACGGCATATGCGTATGGCCGACGCAGTTTGTCGGCGACGGATACTTTTCCTGGTGCTCCGGCTGTCTATGGTGGTTATCATTGAAAACACAGAGAAAAGCACAGCAACCTACGCCCATTCCCCATACAATACATGAATAAATCCCGTACTTGACGGTAGTCTTCATTCTGGTATATCCTCATTCTGATACGCTGTCCGGTACGAATAACGATGTCCTGCATTTCTCGATTGTCTATCGACATCGTCTTCTACTTGAAGGATATGGCTGGAAGAGATGGGTGGGTAGTTGGTGGTATTAAAGTGAAGTTGCATCCAGGCATTTGCTCGAACATCTTTTTGTAGCGTCTCTTTGCTTGCTAAGATTTTCTCTGTTAGTACCTCGTAATGTGAAGCCGGTGATCGACCTGTGACGTGTTAATGTTACGTATGTTCCCACGTAGCGTCACTCAATGCAAACAATGTTTCAAACAACTACCAAACAACTACAAGGCGGCGCGAAATATTGAATTGAGGAGCAAGCAAGGAACAGGTAGATAAAAGATGCGAGCAATAAATATTATTCTTATTGACGATAATATAATACTTAAAAAAAGACTGTGTATGCAATTTGTTCATACAACAACTTGGTAACCCTTGAATTCACTAAGAATTTTGGACCAATGACCCCCCTGCCAGCTGGATATTTCTTTCCAATCATCACTATCCTCTCCGAGGAAAGACCTAGTTCCCATTAAAACTCCCGCAACGACAAAGTCGATGAAAATCGGCTTATCTCCGATAATAAATATCCTCCCGCCGTTACCATCATCATACCATTTTTTGGCACTTGCCATCTGCTCTTTAAACATTTTCATAGCCTGAATACAAGCTTCGCCTGCGGGAACCACTTCCTCGAGGGGCTTTCCAAAGTTTAAAGCTTTGGTACGATACTCCGCGCTGACAGGATTGAGAACCCCAGTCAAATTGATTAATAGAGCAGGTAAGAATGGTCTCATCATCTTCGAAGTAAATGCGTCGACAAAGGCGTTCATCAGAACCTCTGCTCCAGCAGGAACGGCGGTAGGTGTTTCCAGGTATGTCGCATCGAGATATTTGGCGATGGGTATGGGGTCGGCACCTGTCGCGTCGTCATAGATAGCTGGAAAAGTGCATAATGAACTACCATCGGGCTTCGTGCCTGTGGGCCTAATACCATACTTCTTGGAGAGAGGTTCGATGTCAGGATATTCTACCCACTGTAGAGGAGGAAGCTGCACTGGTGTCCTAACAAAGGAATTATTTGCGAGTCGACCGAGACATCCGTCTGGTCTGGGGTGTCCTAATGTAGTAAATCAATTAGTAAGAGAATAGAGAAAGAGAAAGATGAAATAAGAGAGAGATTGAGGGTGAAAACTTAAAATGTAAACATGAGAAGGGGAGAAACCAAGCTCGATTGTTCAGAACTAGATATAAAGGTTTATATACTGAAAATAAAACAGAAAATATCTAGAAGAGGAAAAGTACACCACTCCGTCTTGTAAGGCAGTTTCTTGTAGTTTAGCACGAACCTGGCGAATATTAATTCATAACTATGCACTGTCAATAATATTGGGCTTCTACTTAATCTTCCAGTTGGTTGGTGACCAGGCTTTGCTCGGAAGTTTGGAAGGAATATCGAAGAAAGTGATCATCTTATTTGAGTATTTGAGTGGTATTAAGCCTACTGTTTATTGTTAGTCTCTTCCGTGAAATGTTTATCCTTATATACTTACAATGCAGTCTGACGACAAAGGCCCAATGACGCTGAGGGATTGAAGTTTAGTCAAAGTCCACTTAATCAGGGGAAAATAACTAAGAGGATTACCTATTTTTCCATTAGCTTCATAGCGTTTTACGCTAAAGACATTACAAAGTGCACATACAGGCTGCTCGCAGGAAATAGAATGAATTAACATCGTGTGTAAGGAACTTACTCACACCTCGGACGGGGCAAAAACGGTGATTGTGGAATCCATAAAATATGCCGTTTCATAGTGCAGGCAGATCGCCTGCTCTACAATTAATGTCATTAATCATTAGCCAATCGGCCTTAGTTCATAAACAGGTCATATATTCAACATTCGCAGATCATACACAGGTCATGTCAAGAGCATACATAAAGTATTTCTGGTTTATCGTCCTAAATGACTACAAGAGTATCTACTTTCTATATTACGTATAAAGTGTTTACTGCCTTTCGGAATCAAAGACAACCCCTTACTGACACTAAAAATAGTAAAACTCATTAGTACACCATATTACACATACATATGACACGGTTGGTTATATGAGTCGGATATAAGTGGAGTATGAGTTGAGTATGCTGTCTGTATGATTTACAGTAACTGGGTATCTGATGAGCAAATGGACAGTTGTATGCCCAACGCATGTCGTTTGTAAAAGTAGGATGATTTTGATTTGACTTTTTAATTTTAGTTTTTTTTCGTTTTTACAGAGTGCATGCATGTGCAGGAATGTGACCGCGACAATACACATATGCACATATATCTTAAACACTATCGGTTTTGAGTGTGTATGTACCTCCGTCCCCATCGTCCCAAGCCCGCCACCAACACTTTAGAATCCTTATCGAGCTCTATGCGATGCCCCCAACATACACCTGCACCGGCGAAACCTCCAAATCTCAGCAAGACCTCAACAGTCCACCACCTCTTCAACACCATCTCAACAACCTTCGTGGGTTGTCTCTCGTCTGTGTTTTATTACATCTTTTCCAACCTTCCTCTCCCTTGAAAACTTCTTGTTTTCTTCATCCTTACGAACTCTTCATAATTTTCCTTCCGTTGTTTCGCTCCATTTAGACACAATTCCGCCTCTCTCATATATAAAAGCCTTGTATTTACACCTTAGCAATACAGTGAAGTTCCCCCCTCAGCCTCTCATTCTCAAGTGTTCGCCTCAAGTGTCTCCTCATTGCCATTTTGCCGCTCCATCGTGTTGGATCGCTCTCGCTTTCTCTCGCTGCCTTGGAACTTCTTTTGAAGTTCACCCTCTCTCGTTGCATTGCCGTTTCGCCTCTATTCTTTACTAACTATGCTACAAACACCTTAGGACACCCAAAGTCAGACAGACGTCTCGACTGACTCGCATTCTTTGTCTCAGGGAACATGCCGCCTCGTTTCCTCCTTTACAATGTATCGCCGTCATTCAAGTGATACACACTATTTCCTGTGCGCCATGTCCCAATATGCATGTTCCGGGTCACCTAAACACAGCCCATATATACTTCTTTTTTAAAAAAAAAGAAAATCCTTGTATTTGAGTCCGTTGTGGGAATCCATATGTCTCGACTATGCTATGTGTATGTGGGATATAGTAATGAGGGAGAGGGTGGTGGTGGTCCAATATTATGCTAAGTATAGTATGGTATGACTCGGGGAGGTGTGATATTCCCAGAGGGTGATGTGGGTGTGCCCTAGAAGGGGTATGGCCATTTAAGCTTCTCAGCTGTACTGTGTTTGGTTGGTGCTTGGTGTTGGTTGTTCATTGGGGGAAACACAGATTGGGGTGAGTTTTGTGTTTGTGGGTTGTTTTTGGGGCAGTCCAGTCGGGCAGTGTGCCAAGTTGGTGTCGGAGGCGTTTGGTGTTGTCAACATATTTGAATAGAGTGGCAATTTGCTTTGGTTTGACTAGTATGTTGGGAAGGGTGAGGCAGTGTACGAGTGTGGAGCACTTGTGGGCCATGTTGATTCTCACTTCGTTGTAGTTCGGGCATTTGAATAGGTAGTGGTCTATGGTTTCCAGTTGCTTGTGGCAGCTTGGGCATAGCAGTGTTTGTGTTTTTCTGATATGGTGAAGGTGGTGGTTGAGTGTGATGTGTCCTGTGATGGGGTATGTGAGGAGGGTGGTGAGTTTGCATGGCAGTGTAAACATTAGTTAATGTAGTAGGAACTTAGTGGGGAGGGTGTGGTTTATCCTTGTATAGCATGGGGAGGCCTTCCATTGGGCATCTTCGATCATCTTGAGTTGAGGATACTGAGTGGCCCTTAGCGCTGCGATGTTGGATGGAATGGTGTGTTTCTGGAGTTGTGGGGGTAGTGATTGTGTGAGGCTTGATCCTTCCGTGATGGCTGCTTTCGCTTCGGTGTCGGCGTGTTCATTTCCTGCTATACCTTTGTGTCCTGGGACTAGTGTTGCCGTGGCTCGGCTCAAAGCCGGCTAGCCGCATGAGCCGAGCCATAAAACAGCCAGCCAGAGCCGAATAAATGGCTCTGGCTCTAATGTGATGTGGCTCGCTATTGACTGGCTTGGCTTCAGCTTCAAGCTGGCTGAGCTATAAGCTTTTCCCACACCTATATAAGTACTCAAAAACTGAGAGCTGACAACAACAGCCATTGAAATTGTGTTTGAGTTTTGAAAGAAAACCTGCCCAGCAAAAATGAAGGAAGAAACCATGACACACCGTATAAAGAACACTCTCTTATAGTTTACTACTGGTACTGATTTGTCATTATAAACACTTTAATTTGACTTTGACTTTAATCAGTACGTTTGCAGTATGTATGTTAACCCAAATTTACACTTGACAATTGCTTGATAACGTGACCAAGGTCAATCATCGCCC
Organism: Cyathus olla; assembly: GCA_036940585.1. Lineage (NCBI taxonomy): Eukaryota > Fungi > Basidiomycota > Agaricomycetes > Agaricales > Nidulariaceae > Cyathus > Cyathus olla. The sequence continues at coordinate 24,514 of JASFCY010000016.1, forward strand.
AAATGGCAAACATGTTACATAACACAGTTGTTCACAGATTGTTGAATGTCTTCAATTTTTATATCTTGCCTTCACTTTCCACAAACACAATTTATTGTAATTTTACTGAGATTTTTACCCATCTCACTGAAGACTGCTGTAGTTGACCCGAATGCAAGGCCGACTAATAATTTGCATCATCTGCACCTCATGTTAGGTACATTTCAAATATAGGGACACCCAGTGCCAAGAACTTAGAACTTTTGAAACCCATATATATGATGTATCAAGTACTACTACTCACAGAAGTTTACGTGCAATTTTTCATTTACTACTTACCTCAGATGTTAACAATGAAGTCATTCTGACATTTAAATTCCCCAATGCATTAAAATTTTAACGTTTAATTGAGCAAGCATTAAGAATCGACAAAATCCTTAACTTTACCTTTACTCGGAAGACTATTGGTAAGTTGTTCCTACGCATACCCTTGGAGGTACTGGCTAAGCCAGACTCGGAGCCGGAGCCGGATAAAGCCAGAGCTGCTACTTGGCTCGGCTACTGAGTCAAAGCCATATGTCTGGGAAGCCGGTCTGAGCCAGCTGCAGCTGAACTGGAGCTGAGCCATGTCAACACCAACTGTAATCCAAGTGGGCCACGTGCTGGACCATACAGAGGGGGTGTGGGTGTGGTACACTTACCGTGGGAGCTGGTCTGAGATCGGTGAATCTGCCACCTCTTGGGCAGAATGCCTACTCTACACCATGCCTGTGCAGTTCCATATTTATATGTTACTTTACCACTTATTTATGTGAGAATGCAGTTCAAGTTATATAAATGAGCTTTCTATGCTGTTCTTTTCAAGTTGCGAGCTCAGAATCTCAAACTAACTTAGCCAATCTGGAATCCATTAAGCGAACATCGTAAGCAAGGAACCAAATACAAGATCTGATCGGACAACCGAGGTGCCGAAATTCGGAATTTGAAAATTGGTGATGAACACGAGCATGGTTGTCTTGCTTTCCATAGCTCACTGATGAAATGCAGATACATGGAGGACACAAAGTTGAAAGTAGGAATCTGGAATACATATACTTAGGCATAATGTAGAGGAGGAAGCTGCGTTGTGTCCTAACAAAGAAGTTTATATGCGAGTTGACCAAGACATCCATCTGGTCTGGGGTGTCCTAAGGTAGTAAATCAATTAGTAAGAGAAAAAAAAAGAGAAAATAGTGAAATAATAGAGAATGGAACTGAGAATCTTAGAATTTGAGCATTAGAGTGGGAGAGTTAGGCTGTCTCTTCGGTCATCCCACTGGGACTAGATACAAAGGTTTATATACTAAAATGAAACAAAACAAATACCTAAAAGAGAAACCGAAACTAAAGAAAGTCTAGAGTTTGGGGAAAGGGAAAAGGGGAAGAATGAAGAAAATGTCAAGAAAATTTGAAAACACTAAGCGTTGTTAGGGTGCGGCATGCTTACATAAGCACAGTCGGAACGGTGATTGTGAAATCTGTAAAATATGCCGTTTCGTAGTGCAGGCAGATCGCCTGCTCTACAATAATAAAGCATAAGGCCGACTTACACCGGCAGGGCCCACATACCTTTTACGTGTGAACCGGTCATGCAGTTACTACTGGTTTACAGGTAAGAATAATGGTATGGAGATGGCGAACTTGAGTTGATTACATTGAGAGCGAGTTGGAGATAACGAAAGCGAGGAGGGAGGGATGAAGATTCACTGAGAGTGTTGGAAATCACTTGGAGATGTTAAGAACAAGTCTGGGAGGATGAAATTGATTTGATGACATTGAGAGCAAGTCAGGGGCTATATAAAAAATTGTTCTATTTGTAATTCAAAGGCAGATGTCTTTTATTCATAACGAAATGTATTACTTTAAGTAGAAATTAGTCTTGGTCCATACCAGTGTGCTTGTCTCTGGTATGATCTTGCTTGGTACTGTTCTTCTTGTTGACTCCATGGGTTTTCTTGGTTTTTGGCATAGAAGGAGATAGTTGCTCGACAGTAGTGGGAAAGGCTCTTTTAACTGGAGTGAAGGTAGACACTTTGTTTGAAGGAGCAGGTAGTACAGAAATGCTGAGCTCTTCCATTTCTGAATCAGAAGATGCAATTACCTTCAAGTTTTCTATCTTAAGTTGATAAACCTGGAATAATTTGTGAGGAAAAATTGTATATTAAAGGAATATCTATAAAAACACCTTGCAAACGGCTCCAGGAGATTTTTTATCAGGAATGAGCCATGCAAAAAAAGTAGCATGAATGACAACCAAGGTACCAGGACACAGTTGATCTCTCATCTCCCAAGGTTTAATCAAATTGTTATTGGCATCATAAAAAGGCTGCTGTACAAGACTGGCTTTTTCAAAACTAAAGAAATCTCCCTTGCAATCTTCAAGACACTTAGGGTCATAGAGAGACTCAATAACTGCATCTGGTTCTATGTCTTTTCCAGAAATAGCTGAAATAAAGTTAGTAAATAATAAAGCAAAATTAAATAATGGGAAGAAGGTACATGTAAAGGTAGGCAATGGTGATGTCAGCCTTTCACCAGTAGGTACTGACTTCAGTAGATTCTTTTTCTTAGGAATGAGTTTCTGTTTCTTTGAAACAAGAGACACTTGATACGCAGTTGCAACCTGAAGTGCAAAATATTAGTTTCACATGTGGACAGAACAATGGAAAGGAATATTAAGTTGATACCTTATATTTAGGACCTGATGTAAATTTAATAAGGTCGGACATTTCACCCATTTTCTTCTTCAATAAGACAGAAATAACATCCTCACTCTGTGAAAAAAAGATTCTCCATTGCCTCGTCCAAAACAGCTACTTGATTTTCAAAAGCAATAGCAAGGTCTTTAGGGCATAGAGTAGGTAACTCTAGAACAATGACATCTTTCACAGGTTTATAGTCAAAGATGGGCTATGGTATTTATCAGTAAAGGTTGATAATAGAACAGTAAAAGGATCTATACTAGAGTGAGCATTGCCTTTCGCAGATAACCTGGTTCCATAGGTAGATGGAGCAATCTGCCCAAAAAAAAAAAGAAATGCTTCAAATCAAGAGTTGATATGCTCCTTGGTACCAAAGGATGTGCCATTTGTCTCTAGGGTTGTATAAGACAAAAAATCATCCCCATAAGTCATAGCACCAATTGCTGGGGTAAGAGTTTCTTCAGAATCACATAGCTATCTATATAAGTGAGAGTAGACATCCTTCTCTACCCATTTCTCATAACAAGACATATTGAATAATAAGAAATGTGGAATGATATTGACATTAAAAAAAGTAGGACTTAAATATTGTTCATGAAAATTCTAGATTGATTAGTTTTGCAGAGTGGATATCTTTAATGGAGCACTGAGATGTATAGTTATTATTTATTGAAAGTGTCTGACCAGGAAAAAATGTACATTTCTTACTGTGAGTTAATTAAGTAAAAGGCTAGATACTACTACTATTGATATGCATGCCTAGAATGCTTGGTGAGAGATTCTGAAAGTAATTCATCATTTTTAAAATATAGTAAATGTTACTTGTGGATTGTGGATGAACTGTGTGCATTGTGGGTATGAGGAGCACTGATGTCATTTGTAACATCTAGGTCAGCACTTGTATTATCAACAGTACCAAGAACATTTTTGTCATCTGGATTTGAATTGTGTGAGGGCAAATTGGGATTAGTGGATGCAGTCAACACTTTTTTGGATGTAGTACTAGAAATGTCTCTATTTTCATAAAATGCATTTAATGTTTTGGAATTTAAATGTTGTAAATGTTTCATCTCTTTGCATACATCCTCTGACTGTCTGCAGGTTATCTTACTCTTTTTAAAGTTTTGGAGAATTAGTAATCCTTCTGCACTCTTTATATGAAATACCATGACATAAGGTGCCTCAGTTCCTTTGCAGCCTTCTAGATCAATAATCACCTTTTCCATAGTTTTACCTTGAGCTTTATGTGCAGTCGTAGCAAAGGCTGGAACCAAAGGAATCTGGGTTCTTTTAATATTGCATTTTTTCATTGAGTGCAGATGAGTAAATTTTAATTCAGTTGTATCTCTTAGCACTACTGCCTGATTGTGTTGAAGTAAAGGTAAAGTGGATGCAGTTATACTATTTATTTGAACAATACATAATATGGCTTCTTTTTCATCCCAATCATTTATAATATATTGAACAGATATCAAAGTACCCACAGTTTCATTAACAATTCCTCCTGAGACATCATGGTTATTTGTTTGACCTGAATTGAGTTCCAGTAAGTATTTTCTCAGTTCTGTATCATCTACAGCTTTTCCACCATGTAAATCTGAAGTATAATACCAGCATAGACTGTAGTTCATTTGTTGAGCAAATGCCACTGCAGCTTTTTCATTTAAAAGATCTTTTGTTAAGTTATCACTTACAACTATTGGAGTTTCTCTCCATTGCGTTCAGTTTATTTCGAGTGAATTAAGAACTCAGCTTGAAAGGAAGTTGTAATCATGATCAGAACATTTTCCTAGTTGTAGACATTGAAGTAAGTCTACTAATTGCATGTTCTCTATTCCAGACTGGTGCATAACTTGTTTTAAAATTACAACTGTATCAATGGAAAGCCACAGCAGTTTGCCATCTATATCTTTTTGACCTCTTTTTGAAGCAGAGATCCAATTAGAGGTGTCTATGGTACTACTTAGCTTTCTCTGATCAACTGGAGGCAGCTGACAAAAATCCCCAGCAAATATGATATTAATCCCTCCAAATGGGGCAAATTTTCCTTTAGCAATAACTAGTGCCTCATTAATATCGACAATTATTGAGCAGCCAATCATAGATACTTCATCAATAAACAAATAATCAACCCCTTCCCACATAGAGATAAGATCCTGGTGTGTTTTTGTCATAGCTCCCTGTCTATTTTTAATACTTAGTTGATTTAAAGAAAGAGCTGCATGGAGCGCCACCCCAAGAATATTTTGAGTAGCTACCCCTGTATAAGATAATAATCTTAATCATTGTTTCTGTCCTTGTCGAATGAAAAATTCTCATAAACAGTTGATAACCCTTGACTTTCCAGTTCCACCTTGGCTGCCCATAAACATTCATAGTTGTGGTGAGTTGTGATTTATGCTATATTCAGCAATAATACTAAATGCAATATCCTGTTCATTATTCAATGTAAATTCAGCCTTCAGTTGTATTATGTTGTTAACTGCATGATCTGTTGTAGTTGGATGCATATTAATACTTGGTTGAATAGTTGTTGTTGTTAACAAATTGTTTTCTGACTCTGTGGCACTATTTACAATTGAAGTACCAATTGTAACATGTTGAATTTGTTGAGATGTAGGGTTTTCATCTAAAGTAGATGATTTCTGCTTCCACACATTTTGATATTCTTCATATGTTTTATACCATATATCTTTAGGTCCACAGTCTGAAGCAAATATTTCAAAATGGTCATTTGTAGCATCTGTTGGTACACATACTTTGTCAGAGTGATGTATAGTATTAAACATACCACTAGCTTCTGCATGATAAACACAATCACTAGTATTTGACTGTAGATAGGATATTTTTTGAGATAAACACTGCTGTATTGATTCCAAATGTTTAAGAATTTCTTCATTTGTAAAACTTTCTCCTAAAAAAGTATTGGATGTGGTAGATCCACTTGTATCACAAGAGGTATGGGTCTGCCATTCCTCTTGCATCTTGATAAAGTGATTATCTCGGCTATCTTTACATTCATGTAAAACCTGCATATTGTTGATAATAAGGCTTATCTGTTCACTACATGTAGTGTAAAATGAAGTATACAGCTCTTTTCATGAGCAATTTCCAATATGGAGATCATGTACTATTCTCCAAGGTTTAAACAAAATTAACATTAAACAAGCATGTCTATTTTCACTTAGTGCATTATCTCTCCTAGGAATAGGTGGACTGCAAGGTACAGGAACATAATATGTTTCAGGCATGCAGATGGAGGCTAAGTGAGTTGTATGATCAGAATGATGTAATTTGAAAGTTTCTTGTTGTCTACATTTTCTATTTTGATATTGGTAAAAAGTATTTCTTTCAGTTATATTATTTTTAGTTGTTTCAGCATCCAGTGTATCATCATCACATACATTATCAATGTCAACAGATTGTGCAGAACTTCATTTAATAGGTATTTTGTCCACTTGTGAAATATAATCCCAAAGACAGAGTTGGTTTAAGCTATTTCCACAATGAATGTAATCATAAATTTGAGGACTCCGTGCAATAAGTGAACCTTCAGTGTTAGTATTAATTGAAATTTTGGCATCTCCAGCATTAATATTCATATCTTCTACACCATCATTATCAATACTTTCAGAATCACTATTTACAGTATCATCCCAAATATCTGGTTCTGCTGAATCACCCAAAGTGATATCTTCTGCAGTACTATTTGCCAAGTTCATTGAACCTTGATAACATTCTGGGAATGGAAATTGTTTTTCAATAAAGTGCTCAAATGAAGTCCAGTATAGATTGTGAAACTTGTGACTTGTATAGTGGTCTTCAAAATCCATTAGATATGACATAACCTGCTGTGCAGACAGTTTCTGGTGTGAAATCATTGTGTAGGCACATTTCTGAAGCATTTTTTTCCCTCATATTATCAATTTATCATTATCTTCATTATACTCACCTAATTTTTGTACTGCAAGTTGAAGTGCAGAAAATGCTACATGCGACTTAAGAAGTAACTTTACTATATATTCTGATATTTAATAGAAAATAGCTTTAGCAGCAGAACCTGAGAGAATAAATTTTATATCCATATTACACCTTAATGACTCTATAGTTATATCATTAAAATTGTTAACTAATACATCAAGACAGCATAAACAGATCTCCCCAGTTTCATCATTGAAGACACTGCACATAATGATATCACCTTTTCCTAGACCAAATCAACATTCCTTCATCTTGCCTGGTTTACAATATTTATAACAAGTTGCAGAATGTACATGACAAAATGCATATCTTTTTGCCATAGCTTTGAGAACTTGATGTGTGAGGAATTGTTGTCTTGCATACCCACAACTGAACACAGATGTTGTTCAGATGAAGATATTGAAATGTTGGGGATAGGATCTATGGAAACACTATTAGAAATGGTATCATCCAAGTAAGCAAGTAAACATGTATGAAATTCATTGTCACCATGAGTAAGATATACTTCTTTATGCCCTGAGGATTTAAAGTACCCTCAATCCACACAACAAGATGGCAATGTAAAGATCCTCTGCCCTGCACTTCTATACATCCATAATATACTGAAGGAACACCAAAAGCTCCATGAAATGTATTAACTCCTCTCTTCAGTTTAAATCCAATAATTCAGTTAATAAATTCAGTTATTGTTATATTAAAAAATTGAGCAGCAATTGCAGGATTTTGGTTAATCAGTATAGCTTGTAACCAGTATGTTGAGTTATTGTTTTCAGGTAATATATTTTCCACTTCAATTGCTTTACCTGTGAGAAAATTTACAATAGGATTATAAACATCTGCAGGATTAATAGTAATATAAAAGATAGGTAATCCCTTCTCTACAACCAGTGCTCAAATTTCATTTCTCATAACTAAATGGCTGGCTGATGATCCAGGAATGGCTGCTGTGACAGCCTTTACTTGTCTCATCAATTGTAAAACTTTTCTTTCCTCATCAGTATATGTAGATGCATAGTCACCCCTTACCATACACTCTGAAACTTTTTGAATTATATCAGGAGATACAGAAGCAAAAGTAGAGGCAATCCAGTTAAAATTTGATTGTTTTACTTTTAAACTAATATGAAGTAGTGCCTTTTGCCTTTGTATAATGTTGAATACTGTAAACATAAAAGAATAGTGTATTTGAAAATGCCTATCAGCAAAATTTAGGAGATGTTTAATATGTAAATCAAATGATATTGGGGCTACACATCTGGAATTCTCAGAATCATCTATTCCATATGGAAACAGTATTGGATAAATCATGGGCAACAGATAAGGGTTATTAAGTTCATTCACTGGTTCTTGATCATAAGGATATTGTATATAAGATCCACCCTTTTGCTTAATATGACACAATGCAGCAGCTCTTAATACATGTGGTGGTGAATTAACATCAATATCTGTTATAACAATACTTTCCATCATGTCAAGGGAAATGCTACCTGTTTCAGATTCTGCTGAAGCATTATCATATCTTGAAAGTAAAACATCAGCACTATCACTGTTATGTATATGTTCTATGTGAAAAGGAGGAAGAAACAGTGATTCCAAAGAATTCAGTAAATTATAATTAACTTCAACATCAGAATAAAGTGGATTATTCATCTTTAACCACTCTAATGCATTTCTTACTTTTTCTCATCTTACTAACAGAGGTTTTGCATTTGTATGCAACCATTCTTTTGAGGATGGAGAGGAACCTATAAATAATACACAAACAGGCATCACAATGTCTTTCATACTAGGAGGCAATACTTTTAATAATTCTGATGGTTTTTGAGGATAGACTATTACATATCCCTTAAGACCATGTTGAGTAGTTGAAATAGATATATTTTGGTTTATTTCCCGAAGGTGTATTATACATGACTTAGCTCTACATAAACAATCATAGATTCTTCTATAATAGTTAAATCTTTTAGCTCATTTGGAATAGGACCAATATAGTTATGATTGACTAAAGAAAGAGGAGGAAGTTTATTATGTTTTAGTTTTGATAAACATTTTAAACAAAACTGCAGGTTAACAGCATTACTAGTCATGTCAGATAATGATTGTACCTCCAAATATTTCACACCCTCCTCATTAAGCAAATAATCCTTTAGCAGTCCTTCATGGAAAGGCAAAGGTACTGAAGGTGATGATACTCTTAGGGAGGGAGGAATGTGAATAATAGATATATCAATGTCTGACATATTAATAGTCTTGCCATCACTATTAATATGAAGTGCTGAACAGCAAGTGCATACATGCATTGTCAGCAGCTCCTTACTTGTATTTTGTTGATATTCACATACAAGTTCACACTTATTTTTATAAGTCAGTAGCTGAGGCCATTGATCTCTTACTTGCTTCAATGTACTCTATTGATCACTACTTTCATTTACAGCTTCAACATTTGATCTGTGACAATTTTTAAAAAAATTATTAACAATAAAGCAAAGTTTTCTTAGAGATAAATGTGATATATCTTCACATTGTATTTTAAGACCAAGAATAACTCTTTGGAGAGGAACAGAATTTATAGATGGCAGTATATCCTTTAGGATTTGACTACAGAGCTGTGTATTCATGATTTCCTGATTCATATCAGATGATTGAATATACTCTGAAGTCACCCTTTCATACATTGGTAGCATTGATGATGCACAGGAACCATTACAGAAATGTACAGTTAAACTCATACACAATTCCTTTACTGTAATGTTATGATATGCAATTATAATTCCATGTCTTGGAGCTATCTCTTTAACATTAGATTTGGACATATGATGATCTACTAAATTAAGAATTTCTTTTACTGGAATAAAAGTAATTGGTACAGTTAAAAATTGGATTCAAAAAATGGACAAAGTTTCAACAAGGCATGCACAACAGAGTCCAATACGTGGTAGAGAAATTCCTAGAAGCTTTGCAATAGCAGCAAGCTCATTCAAGGATAAAGAATCAATTATATGAGTGAGCAAATATTCACACAGACTGTTAATTGATGCAAAGTATGCCATTGTTGACTGACAGAGTATGCTACTTTCTGCATTATTATAAGCTCTGGAAAATAAATGTTGAACAATAGCACTGCTATATGAAGATACATGTAAATTTTCAGTGGGATTAATAAAATGACTAGTTATAATAGGCTGCAATATCTCTGCATTATTACCAAATACAACTGAAAAATTATCTGATGATCCCAAAGTATGACATATAGGTGATACAAATGTAGTTTTAGATTTTTCATTATGGTTTGGCATCAGTGCCGGAGATATCAAATGAGACATCAATGGAGACATCAATGCAGGTGATGTAGACACATATGTTGGTGCTAGTGATATGGAGTGAGGTATTGGCACTAGTGATTTCTTGTTCCTCATAAGTAATGAAGACTGATGCATTGGTACCAGTGAAGTCCAGTGAAGTTATTAGTGATGTGAACTGATGCATGGAAACTGGAGAGGTATAGGGATCAGTTGGTGCTGCAATAACCTGAGAAAGAGAATGTATAGCAACAGAATGTTGAGGGCTTGAATTATACCAAGCATGTCCAAGATGAAGAAAAGGAAAAGGATCATGGTCAACAAATAATGTAACAATAGTAGAGATAGCACCAGTATTAACTGATATACACACATGCAAGTTTTGTCCAGAAGTAATAGTGAAGCCATATTGTGCTGTGACTGCCTCAGAAATAAATGAGTTATCTTGATATGCATCATACACAGCAGGTACAGGAATGTTGTTGATAAGAACAGACATGGTGTCATAGGAAAAGAAGCAGCAAGATACATGAAAAGTAGGAGAGATTCAGGAAACTGGAAAATTACTTATACATACAGTATCTAATGGCCTCGACTGCAGGTGGAGACTGGAAAGCTACAATGATGTAAGTATTTCAAATCAATATCAATCCAGGTCTGGATTACAGGTAAAATCCTATATTTTACACTCAGAAATTCACATGTCCCCAATTCAAATCTTCCACCAAAAAGCCTGATTTTACTGAATCCCAAGACCCAACTACCTTAAAAGGTAGCAGGAATAATATACTATTACTAAGATAACATCATTAGAGATGAGCTAAATGGCCTAACAAGCTCATTTGAAAGATTCTGAAAAGCTTCATAACTTGTAAGTATCAGCCATGTCTTGAAATTATGTTAAAACTACCTATAAGTAATTTTTCATAGAGTAAGTTGTAGTATAATACACTGTGCATACTAGTAACTGTACTACTACAGTCTATATATAATGAAACTACACTGCATTTTCCGAGGCTTTTCCTACATTACATTGCAAATACAATAAAGTAACAAGTTGGTACCATTACACCAACTAGTATTTAGCTTACAACCAGTTCATATTCATTGCTTATATGCTTATAGTGCTTCATATTAGAAGTTACATTTTTACTTTTTATTTCTCAATCAAAATAACTTGTAGTATACTAGTATCTTGAAGGATCCATAGATTCCAACATCTATATTATCCAAATTTGTTTCTGTAGATATTAAAGTATCAATTACTTCACATTTTCTTCAGTATTGCTCAACTTGTCTTAGAAATAAAATACATGTGATGAAGCATGTGACTATTAAGTATACAGAAACTGTATACTACATATATACAGTATATTAGTGTGTAAAAACTATATATGGGGATTACCAATATCCAGTGTCACATGGTGTGATAAAATGCATTCAAAAACCTGACCCAAGATAATTTAGGTATATCTCAATGGTTTCTCTTCATTCTTTTTGCACAATATCATCAGAATGCATCTATAGAATACATTGTGATATGTTTTTTTTTTATAGCTATGAATGGTGTTTTATGTATAAAAATTACATGTTTATTCCAACTCATTTTCCTAGTTACTCACCCAATCATTTTTGTCAGGAATCACTTCCAGTTGTGTTGTTGCAAATATCTTCAATTAGTTTAAATTTATACTTTAGACAAGTTTACAAAAGTGCTACAACCTCAATACAACATATAAAAATGCATTAGAGTGCTTAAAACCATTGTAAAATGATTGACAGTGTTTTCAGTCACTTTAAAAGTGTACGGGTACGGCCTACCCGTGCAGATCCCTATAAACGGCTGCAGTGGCCTACTGTATCTATGCGGATAACTACTATCTGGCTGCAGTACTAATATTGAACTGGTTGCAGAAAGTTCCTGTATTTTAAACCATCTCCAACCAGCTTGTAATCATGGGACATTGGATGTCTGTAAGTACAAAATTGGTACATAAGGGCTTGTTAATTTATTTAGTAA
>JASFCY010000017.1:0-36464 GCA_036940585.1 Cyathus olla
CTAACTACATATCTGAAGTCCAAAGTAAGCAACTGGGAAATTGCTACTGAAGGACTCCAGTATATATACATGATTATTTACTTGGCATCAAGGAGAAAAGATGATCAAAGAATGATGATCAGAGAATGATGATCAAGAAATGATGATCAAAAGATATTTAATCAAAGATTGATAAACAGCATCAATCTTTGATAGATGGAAGCTATGCAAAGGCAATGCAAAGGCTATGCAAAGGCTGGAATATTCTAGAGCAGTCTAGATCAACTGCCAGAAAGAGAAGTACCAGATCACTTCTAACATAAGATTTCTCTGATAATAAGCTTGTTATAGATATACAAAGATGTATATTGGAATAAAGTGAGTTCATGAAAAATGGAAATAATATTGGTAACAAAGTAAATAATTCAGAGAAAATTAGTAATAGTACTAATAAATATAATACTACTATGTAGATAGCAAAAATAAAAATAAAAATAAATAAAGAAATAAGAAATATAAAGAAAAGAAGAAAGATAAAAAGTCTATCTAAGAACAATCTGTACCAATCTCTGAGAACATGGAGTACAAGATTTATAGAACTATTAAAGATTATAGAACAATAGAAACAAATAATATTTCATTTACTAAAGAAGCATTTGGTAATACTGAATGCAGTATAAAGTTTATTTACCAAGTAAATCCTATATCTTTGAATAAATTAAAGATATAAATAAGGATAATTCTTCTAATAGTAACTTCAGTTCTAGCTTGAGTGATTTCAATAGTAGTAATGATAGTGATTTAACTACTATTAGTAGTTCAAGTAAGAATATATATAAATCTAAAAGAAAGAATAGAAAGTACTCTAAGACATATAAAGCATATACAAATAAGAAGAAAAAAAAACAGTAGAAGAAATCTATTATTAAGCTCTCATTACCTACTCCTTATAATGGAACAGCAAATTTTCAATTATTTTATTATTTTATTATTGAAAGTAGTAACTACCTATATAGCAATCATGTGGAAAGAAATAAATAAGTATTAGTATTATTCTATTATCTAACTGATAGAACATATATCTATTATACAAGAGAGGTATTCTACAATTTAAATAACATTATCCTAGAATAATTCCTTTTGGGACTATTTAACTATATATTCCTTTTAAATTTTTGCAAATAACAATGATGGAAATTAAATAAACTATAACAGGAAGATAAAAGTATTAAAATATATGTATTAAAACTAAATGGCTTAATTCTTATTATAGAAGATACTAGTAATTACAAGAAGATTCATATACTCTGGAAAGAATTAATACCTGATATAAGAAAATAATTAGTACAATAGAAGATTTTTCTTAAAAAGAAATAGTCTTAGTAGCAGAATTAAAAGAAATTGCTGAAATGGAATATAAATATAAAAAGAAAAACTCATATGATAATAGTTTTAAGAGGCAATATAACTATCACTGTAATTTATATAAATCTCCATCTGGTAAGATATTCAATAATCATAAAAACTACTCATATAAATAAGATATATCTGTTGAGTATAAGTATAGAAAATATGAATACTGTAATTATAGCCACAGTAAAGACAGATCTTGTTATTATAAGACCAATTACTTGTCTGGATTTAACTTTAACCATAAGAAATATAACAAAGACTATAAATTAAATAAGCAAAATAATAATAAGTATATGGATAAGAAGAAGAAAAAATTTACAGAGGCAAAAATAGAACAACTCAGTAAAGAGAATAAATGCTTTCACTGCAAGAAAGCTAGATATATAGCCAAACAGTACCCTAAAAAAGATACAATAATCTCTATCAGTAGAGAATCACCAGAAGTTAGCAACTACAATGTAGAGATAGAATATAATGAATAGTTATATATTCTAGCCAAAAACTTTGGAACTCTTAGTACTCTGAATCTTGCTATGATAAAGTATAAGTATTTTGAAAAAATATTAGACATCAAAAATATCATAGATGTCCAAATTTTAGAATATACCAATTATACAGAATCAATATTGAGTACTAATAAACACCATAGCAATGAAAATATAATTAATACATTATTTAAAATAGAAAGAAAATTAACTAAAAAGACAGACAAAATGAGAAAAAGTACTCTAGATAATATATGAGCAGAATACATTGCTTATTAGTTGAATATTTATGGCTTATATTTTGGAGATTCTTGTGATATATTTATAAATATCCAGCTATACTTTAGTATCTATCTTATAGGGAATGGCAATTACTACATTGTTTGCAACAATATATAGCTATTTAAAAATGAGTTTCAGTTTGATATTGTATATTGGTACAGTATTGAATATATTAGATATACTAATCTAGATACCAGAGAATAAGTTAGGCCTAAAAAGAATAAGAATAAGAAAAGGAATTTCTTAGTACTTACTTGAAATGAAAAATAGATACTTACTAGTAGCAATTCTTATCCTGATGAATATATATTCAAATTCATAACTAAATTATGAATGCAATTTAATGTAAGGCTATTAGATGTATTCAGTAATGAATATATTATAATTGACAATAAACTTACTTATACTATTAGAGTTCCAGGAAAATATTTAAGAAATTTTAAGTTTTATTTAGTGAATTGATATAGTAAAAAGCTAGAAAAAGTATACCAAGACTTACTAAATATTATATTTAATATGGAGGATAAAGATAATATTTTTTTCTTCTTGTATAATCTATCTTCTAAAAGTAAACTTGCAATAATTAATCTATTCAATGAATTAAAATTAGTTGGAAGTGTAAATAAAAGAGTCAAGTTTGAAGAAATTGATAATTACCACTTAGTTGTTGAACTATATGGATAACAAGTTCAAGCAGGAATATATTCAGTAATTTAACAAAATATAACTATTTTGAAAGACATAAATTGCATTATACCTAAACCAGTTGTAATTGCTATTAAAATTAATGGATATCTGGCATGTATATTAGTTGATTCTGACTCTTTAAGTAATTTTATATTATCAAAATTAGCAAATCAATTGAAGATAAATACTATTCAACTCACTAAACCATTGAATATTCAATTAGTCATACAGGAATCTTATTCCAAAACTAACCATTTAACTCAAGTTAATTTTAAATATTTGACAATAAAGAAAAAAAGATACTTTGATATTATTAATGTATATAACTATAATTTCATATTGGGAACTTTTTTCCTTTACCAGTATAAAATTTTGTATGCACTCAACCTGCCAAGTATCATTATTAGAAGTACAGATTTACTATCTATCAAAGAACTATAAACAGCAGTACTTGCATTATATGTAATGAATACATGCATATAAAGAGTTTATTGAAAGAGCTAGAAAAGCTTCTGAGATCAGCTTATTTTCATTATGAGAAATAAATCATCATATTTCTCTTAAAGATCCCAATAAACAATATTCTTGGCATCTATCTAAGTATTCAGAGGGCTTATAATCATTGTGGAATGAAAATAAGATGCATATTTGAAGACTGGCTATGGAAAAACTATAATGGTGTGAAATATAGTTCCTATACTATTGTTACAGAATCCTAGAAAGCAGGATAAACCTACATATCTACAAACCATAGTTGATCTGTATGAATGAAATCAAAATACCCATAAACTGTCTTTATTATTGCTAGAAATTAATAGTATACTTTGCCAGATGACCCACATATACTATTGTTCTATGCTTAAAAGACAGAATATATATAAATAAATATACATTGAGTTTGAGGATGTTAAGCACTCTGCAATAATAATATTTAATAGAATAATGGTTAGCTTAGTAATTCAACAAGATGACTGCAATGCAGTAACCATCTTCCAAACTGTTATAATTCATCTATTTTCACAGTATATTGATTGCTTTTGAATATTTATCTCAATGACATTATTATATACTTAGATAGCCTAGAAAAACATATTCAATATGTTAAGTAAGTAATTGATATTCTCAAGAAGTATCAGTTTTATCTTACTAAGAAGAAGCTATACTTCTTACAGCAAGAACTTTGCATTCTGGAATGAATCATTAATAATAATGATATTTGCATAGATCCAGATAAGGTAGATATACTTGCATACTGGAAGATATTAATAAATTGAGACTTGCTACAAGATTTTTTAAGTGCCACTGAGTATTTAGCAAATAATATCAATAGAGTATATATTCCTATGGGTATTCTATATAAGTTGACTAGTAATAAAGTTCCTTTTAGATAGGAATATACTTATCAATATATATTTAAAGATATCAAATATCTTGCATTCCTCTATAAAGAACATTACTAGATTTCTCTCAACTATAAATCAGGTATACCTTCAATTAACATGATAACAAATGAATACTTGATAGGAATAGATAAAGTTATTTTATAAGAAGAGGTTTGCCTGATGGCATATATAGCAGTATTTTATTCAGTAAAGTTGAATATTATATAGCAGGTATATGAGATAAAATGTTTAGCAGATCTAGAAAAAATAATGCATTGTTATGACTTACTACAGGGTATAAAATTTTACTGGTTTACTGACCATAAATTATTAATTTGCTTCTTAAAGCAAAAAGATTTGTTACCTAGATAAGCTAGGTGATTAAAGAAGCTCAGATAGTTAGACTTTGAAGTTATATATATACCTGACATAGATAATGTTCTATCTAATGTATTTTCACATATATACTCAAATAAGATACTGGAAACAGTATATACACACAGCAAATATACCTATTATAATATTATAAGCAATAATATATTTGAAACTAACCTTATATCCATATCCTTGCTGATTAACCTGGAGAATAAGGCTTTACAGAGTGTATAGTTACTAACTGTAAAACATAGTAATGCTTAGAAACAAATGAATATAGTAGTTATAGTATAAATTAGTAGTTGTAGTTATAAGAAGGTATATTTGATAAATTTGCTATACTTACAAAGAAGTATATATTATATAACTGTAAAGTATAGTAATCCTTAGAAGTAAATAAAGTACTTACAAACAAATATAGTATATGGTATGCATTAGTAGTTGTAGTTAGTCAAGGAGGTATACCTGATAAAATTATTGTACTTATAAAGAAGCATATATTATACAGCTTTAAAACAAAGTACAATATATGGCTATAAGTAATATAAACTGAAGTTAACTACTAGCATTAGTAGTACTCACTATACTGTAGACACCTTATAGTTGATAAACAAAGTACAACAACAACTTTTGGCAATTCTAGTCAATAGATACAAGAAAAGGAAAAGTAAAGATTGTAACAAAAAATATCCAAAAAATAAGACAGCTTAAGAGATTGACAATGAATATTTAAAAAACAAAAACTAAATAACCAAATCTTTTTTTAAAAAAACTAAGAAATCAATACTGGGCATTCAAAAAAAAAAAAAAAAAACAATACAAATTAAGGCCCAGTAAGAATCTGCACTAAGGTTATCTGAGATTAATCTGAGAAATTTGAGTTGATTTAAGTATAGCTGAGAAAGTCTGAGATAAACTGAGTGATACAGATATGTTCCCAAGCCAGTCTTATCTCAATTTTATCATGTTCAGTTTCTTAGTTTACAAGTACCTCCATGTCACTATATTTCTTAATGTAATAAATTCTTCTGAGAAATCTCTTTCTATACTTATAAACATATCAGACTATTTTGCTAAATTTTGACTTTGTTTCAACTTTGTTTTATTTGTCTCGGCCTTTCCTTGAAAATAATTACCTTTATTTATCTATATTTTGGATATATTTATTATAGCCAAATAATGCAGCACCACCCACCCTCTATACTCGCATCTTCTTCCTTCTCCTCATCTTTGCTCCCTCCCTTCCCATGCCCTATTCCCCCACCTCATAGTGCAGGATGTGTTTTATATGAAAGAGTCAGTTTAAATATAGTATCACTGGTATATTATTCATTTGATTTCTTTCAGTTGGACTTGTTATTCACCTTGTATTCAAGAGGGCATATACTCTGTTTTTCAGGTTTTTGCAATGAATTGCATGCATTTTGCACAGGATAATCATATTTTTGGTGTGTTTTCATGTGTATATGGTGCTCATAAGCAAAATCATAGTGTCTTTGAGCAGGTGCCCCAAATCCAACCCCTTTTTAACCATTTGTCTACTCCTACCCCCAACTGTGTACTATTACCCAGCATATATGTGTGAAATTTACCTGCATTCCTCACAATGAGGTTCCACTTTGGTTTCATCTACTTATTTTCAAGACATTGTGTGTACAAGCATACAATGGATTTTGCTCATATTGGTGTTTGTGGGTAAGTAGTTAAACTTAAGTAATGCAAAGCTTTTGTTCTTATTTTATCGTACTCACTAGGTAATGCAGTACTTTAAGATGCTTTTGAACTATTGAGAGCGGTATTGCTGTGTAATTAATACTGGTCTAGATAAGTCCACTTACATTGTTAATGTTTAATTTCAAATTAATATGCCTATTCTAACTGTATTGTCATATATGTGGTGCAGAATGGTACTCCGTAGTAGTTTGAACTTGGAGGTGGCAGTCCTGGGTGAGGGCTATTGTTCAATTTGTATATCATGGTGTGCAAACAGTGTCATCCAATGCACTTGAGCACGCATTGACTATTTGGTATATATATTTATAACATGTACATGTGCTGATTTTATTTTAGGTATGCAGCACTATAAGTGCAATGACTCACTTGCATGCAGACTTTTCACTATATGTACTAAATTGTGCTGCAGGCTGGTATACTCAGGTAGTGACGCAGGCTTTGCCATTTGGTTTCTATTATGAATGGGAATTGAGCAGTACTGATATGTGTAGTTTTGTGGTATACTAGTATTTCGGTAGAACTCAGTAGTTCTTATTAGTTCTTGATATTACTCAGATAATTACATATAAACCAGATAAATCATTAATATAAATTTATTTGAACTTATATAATCTCAGTTGAGAATCTGAGAAGAAATGGCTAAAAAGACAAAATTCTGAGACCTATGGAGTACTCAGATGCTCCAGAGATCTCAGATAATCTCGGCACATCTCCGTACAGGTTTTCACTGGGATTAAGATATAGACAATCAGTATTTTTTTACCTTTCTTTCCATATATAGTCAAGTATAATATTCATTTGTACTTGGAAGTTCTGCTTTTTTTTTTTTTCAGAATTACTATCAATACCATGCTTTTTGCCACTGGAGCTAATGATTCAGAATTCTTTTGAGAGAGTAGGCTTCCTAGTACAACTTAAATACACCATTATGCTGGAAGTAGCTATTCCAGACTCTGTAACTGAAATGGAAGTTATATTACTACAAGAAGATATTTAGACTAGTAGTCTTATTTCTGATCTAGTAAAGAGAGACCTGGTGGGAATGAATGGATTGTTCAAGTTTTCTTTTCCTGAATAATTAATGGTGAAAAGCAATGATTAGTCATCTCATGTTTTGGTACAGAGGAATTGACAGTATTTTCACAAATCTGAGATTCATTTAGAGGAGCTGAGGGCACATTAGGAATTTAAGAAATCATGGTGAATATTTTATAAAAAGCTGAGGATACTATAGAATTGTAAAAGACCAAGACAACTGTTTGAGAAGGAGCTGAAGACATAACAGGAAGCTGAGGAATAATGGATATAAAAACTTCAGTCTCCCCAAGTCTCCTTAAAGCTAATACTTGCAGGAGATAATAAATTTCTATATTGTTTCAAAATACAGGGGAATAAAGCTAGTATTATAATGATAGTTATTTGAGAATACTTGGGATAAGTATCCATAAGCTGCTGAATTGGCTGATAGAATAGAGTCCAGAAGAAATTTTATGTTGAAGGGAGCCAGGGGTGTGGAAAATGACTTGGAAGAACTTCAGCTTCTTCAAAGCCCATTTAAATAGTATTTATTAGAATAGTATATTGAAGATAGCTTAATCTTCAAGCTGGATTCTGCAAATAATGTTTGGTTTATAATATGCAAGTAGAGTTCCTCAAATGAAGCCTTTTGATTTGTATTTCATAAGCTGGATTTCTCAAATAAGAATTTTGCAAATAAATCCTGGTCTGTAATGATGCTGGAGAATCCAGGAGATTGTTGCATCAATACTTGAGAAATTGAAAATGAGTCTGAATATATAATGTTATGAGAAAATTGGTACTTACAGAATAAAGCTTGCAAGCTGAATTCTGGGAGTAAAGTATGGGGTATTTTGTCACTGAATGGTATAAGTTCTTATATCAATACTTAAGAGCTGGATTCTACCAATAAAACTTTCTACTTTTTTGATTTCCATAAATAAAAATCTTTAATAGACTTCTCAACTATTATAACCATATCAGTCTCATCTACTCTTCTTCATCCTATTTTCTATTTGCCAACAACATTCTCTAACCAATTCCTAACTTACTTCTTTCTCTAATTCTGTATTATCTCTGAGTATTTTTCTGATTCTTTCTTATACCTACTTATTATTATTTACTTGTCCTTTTAGTATAATTATTCCATTTGATATCACAGATAATTCTTCTTATCTATTATTCACCATCATTCTTGTGGTATTCTTTATCTTTATCTAGATTACTTATTGCAAGTTTCATTTGCTCTGTACATTTCTACCTTTATAATATAACTCTTGGTTTTAGTCACCAGTACAGCATCTAGTAATACATTTTCTTATATTCTCTGATATCTTGGAGAATTATTGCATTTGTATATATACTGTACTCTATACTCTGTAATACTTTAGTTTGAAATCAATAATGTTTCTGCATTATTCTTGCTTTATCTTAAACTTTTCTAAGTTATCCCATAACTCCTATTCATCTCTGACTTTGTAATATTGACCTTTGAAAGATTGACTTAGCATTGTTACTCTTATCTCCTATCTCTAATCTATCTATAATCTATATCTAAAATACAGAATCACCAATAAGAACTACTTAGGGAATATAGCATATAAGCTGAGACTATGATTCTCCATTTATCCCTGATATCATCTTCACTCATCTCCTATTATTTCTGAGTTTACAACATAGTATAGAGTTTGATACAGAATATAATATCAATACTCTTTTCCTGGGATTATTTGTTTTCTCTAATATATAGTTAGCAGGAAAACATTAAAGATACTTACAAAAGTACTAATTAATTTGAGATGTAGCAAAGATTTTAAAAGGTTTTGAAATTTCACTATACTAAGAGGGATTAATGAAATGATTTTCACCTATTCTGGAGTTATAACTAGGAGAAATAAGAAATATTAGCCCATGGAATATAATACATATATAGATATAACAGATATAATGCCTAATCTAGTTAACTGAATTATCTTTTTCTCATTAGAGTGCCACTGGCAGCTACTATTAGGGATAACCATCCTATCCTCTTGGATAGACTATTTAGAATATTTTCTAGAAGGAGATAAAGATGAATAATTCTCCCAAGTTGTAGTCAAAAATATTTAGTCTAACATTATAAAAGTGCAACTAAGTTACTTACTGAAGAAGTAAGTCCTTATCAATTATTTCTACTGCTTCATCCAATCTCTCTATTTTCTTCTCCATCTTCCTTTCCTTACATTTTTCTATCTTGTTTGTAAGATACTCTGCATTTACAGTCTGCTATACTTTCTTAGAAGCATCATTGAACATTTTCAATGTAAGACTCTTTCTAAGGCTTAGCTTTTAAGAGAAGTTCATGGTACCATATGAAGGTTTACTATGTACTACTAGCTTTACAAGGATTTTATAGTAAAGAAAAAAAAAATCTTGATTTCTTATTTTGTATGCCCAGTTTGGAGTTGGTTAAAAGTCTTAATTGCATTGTTCATTAGTATTTTCTATCAACCCTTTACAGTGGCTATATGATTGCAAAACCACTATTTTAATCTCTGAAAATAAGTTAAACTATATTCAAAATTACTGATTAAGAGCTAACCCTTTTTATGCTTTCTGTGTGGTTTTTGATTTCTTCTTTGATCTTGACAGTAGTATCTTCCAGTTCCTTTATTTTCCATTTCTTAAACCAATCTGAAAATAAATCAGCCCAAAAGAATTGAAGAGGTTTCTAATTTCTAGTCTCAGAGTATTAAGCCTGCCATTCTGCTAAGAACAATCTTTATTTGTAAGTAATCCAGGAATATGGAGCCATTTAGATATAGATGCAAGAACAGCAGGAGCAGTATTAACTTTAATTATAGAACAGGATGAAAACAAAGTTACAATACTGGTACTATAAATAGGAAACATTCAATAACTATACAGTATTTGATTTAAGCTTACTTTTGAAAGCTTAATCTTTGTGAACAGTATAAACAGTAAGCTTGTAGCTAGTAGTTGGGAGTATATAGCTATTAGCCTGATATGCAAACTGAGAAGTACATGGCTGGGAAGTTTGTTAGCTGTATTTGAAGTAAGTACTGTAACTATATATTTATTATATACTGTACTTATAAGTAAATATTATAGCTATAGTATATATTGGCAATTGTAATTACAAGGAAAGTATTATAAATCTATAAATTGTACTTAGAAAGAAGCAGGTATTAATGACTACTAGCAATGATTTGAAATAAGAAAAATATGGCTATTGTTTATGAAAGAAGAATAACAGATACCTACTTATAAGCAATTATAGTTACAAGAAGATATGAATTATAGATATATATTGTAATATTTAGAAGAGAATGAAAACAAGATTACAATTCCGATACTATGGGCTTGATTAAATCTTACTTTCAAATACTTGATCTTTGTAAATGGTATAAATAATAAGTCTATAAAGCTTGTAGCTATTAGTCTGATATATGAACTAAGAAGACCTAGCTAGAAAGTTTATTAGCTGTAGTTGAATTAAGTACTGTAACTATGCATCTCTTATATACTGTACTTACAAGAAAAATATATTATACATATACTTACAAGCAAATATTGTAGCTAGAATATACAGTAACAATTGTAGTTACAAGAAAATGTATATTATAAGTTTATACACTATACTTAGAAGGAAGAATACATTATATATCTAATGATATACTTATAAGGAAGTATATATTAATGGGTTCTGGCTATTGATAATAATAGAAAGCAAGTATAAATATAGCTATGTAAGTAGAATATAATGTAATTATATTTAAAAAGCCAGAAATTGTATTTATGAAAACAGATACAATTAAATATATTATATTAAAAAAAACCCAATCAATGATAACTAAAGTAAAAACAGATTATTAATACTCAATCTGGATGTTGAGTTTATAATGGATAGTATTAAGCCTGATACTACAAGAAATAGTATCTCCTGTAGGTACAACTATAATTGTCATACAAGTCTTCATGGGAGAGTTGTAATATGGTGGCACAGGTGTGTTGTATTGAAAGAGCTGGAGAAAATGATGAGAAATTAAATCATTAAACCATAATAGGAATAAAATATATATACTTTCTAGTTTGGCAACAAGTTTATTTGGGTAATTATATATTGCAAAGGTTTCTGGGATATTGTTGCAAAGATTATGGGGTATAAGAAAGAACAAGAAAAAAATTAAACAATAATAAGAAATAGAATATATATACTCTTACTCTCAGTTACAAAATGTTATAGTAATAGTGGTTCATTTCTGATATGGATACCAGAGTAGGAAGTATTGGAGGAGGCAAGAAACTCTGCAACTATAATAGAATTCTCTATATTGATAGAGTAAGGGATATTAGGGTTAATTGAGATAGCTTTACTCATAGTTGTAAAAAAGAAAAGTAACTGCTAACCAGAATTTATATATTCAAAACTCAAGGAAATATGGCATATGACTTTTTATCCTATACATATTTTTGAATAAATACTCACCAATTAGAGATATTTGGTAAGATATTATCTGTTATAGAATAGGATAATATCTTTGTTAAAAATAATCTGGATAAATAAGGCTATACTGCTTTAACATTATGAAAATAAATTTCAAATCTGTATATTGTTCTTATATAGTTTAGTTATAATGGGCTTATATATTAATCTAGAGGAATTTATGTAGTGATAATAGTATTGAATCCATACTGAGAGAGTATGGCGACTACATTATCTTTTGGTACTTGAACTTGAAACATCATTATGAAAAGCTGAGATATTATCATAAAAAGCTCTAAATCCAGCTATATTGGATTAAATTACTGTAAGGGAGATAAAGCATCTATTTTAGACTTTACCAAGCCAGATTATACAATGTTCACTATATAAATGTCCACTATAAATGCAGCAGATATAGAAAAATCAATATTTGGCTTATTAATTGCTATATGAATATCATTTACAATATTGCATATATACCTATATGCTGCACTCCCCCACAGCTTTTACTGGACTATTATTGAATTTTAACTAAATTCTTACTATACTCTTAGAAGTATTACTAAACTCCCAGTTAACTCTTACAAAAGTCTTAGAAATCTAGTGAGACTCCACTAAGCTCTCACTGAAATCTCACAATACTCTCAAGAGTATCACTGGACTACCAGCTGACTTTTACTAATATCTTATAAATTTAGTAAGACTTTTACCTAATTTTCAATGCTCCCAGTAAACTCTTACTTACTTATAACTTGACTATGAGAATTGTGACTGTGGGAAAATGTAACAATGATAATCAAAGAGTAAAATATTAGAGGTAGAAAAATTTGTGACTATTTGCTGCATACTATATAAAAGTATATATTAGAGATAACTGTGGGAAAGTATAACTATTACATGTATTACAAGATTTCTACAGCCAAAAAGCACAAAATAAATGGATATGTGTAAATATACCCATGGGAAATTTTATGCCATGATTTTCCTACAGTTGTTAGAATATAAAATGATTACCAAATTGAAGCCAATTGAAAGCTTATTACTAATTTATTAGTAATAAACTGTGAAAATACTTACAATCTTTGATTTATACTTATTTTTAATCCTTATTACTTGTTTAATTTTATTGACAACTATAGAAAAATCTGTGTCACAAATTTTACTTGCTGAAAAGAGATAAGTAAATAGTACTGTGGATATTTGCATAGTATTATAAATATACTTTCTTAGTATAGAAAACAACAATGTAACTGTGATAAATATGGTTTTTCCCATCATTGTTACAAATATTATGAAAGTTTTGACAAGTATGGAAAATAAGTATTAAATCAAAGGTTGTAATTTTTCACAGTTTATTATTAGTGAAATAGTGACAAGTTTTCAATTGACTCCAATTTAGTGTTTATATTATACTCTAACAACTGTGGAAAAATAATGGCATAAAATTTCCCATGGGCATATTTATACATATCTGTTTATTTTGCGCTTTTTGGCTGTGGAAATCTTGTGACACATGTCACAGTTACACTTTTTCACAGTTGTCTCTAATATATACTTTTATATAGCATGTAGTGGATAGTTACAAATTTTCCTATCTTTAATATTTTACTCTTTGATTATTACTTATTTTTTCACACTTGTCAAATATTATTAATGTAACAACTGTGAGAAATACTGACATCATTATTATTTATTACAATGTGGAAATTTCATAATACTTATACATTATTACAGTTATAAAGTCTAGATATGTATAACTGTATGATATTGTTAGTAAAAGAGTTTGTGAATATCTTATAATATTTTTGTTCTAAGGGCTTTATTATATAAAATATTACAAAGTATTATTTAATTCAAATATAATATATTTTTTATAAGGGTGCAATGAGAGTTCAATAAGTACTTCCAATGGACTCTCACTGAATTACTCTTGAATTACTCTCTATGAACTCTTATTGGATTCTCATAATTACTTTAGTCTTGAGAGTATACTGAGAGTTTAGTGGAATAAATACCAGTAAAAATCTCTTTAAAATTTTACTTAACTCCTACTTTAATCTCACTATACTCTCACTTCACTATTAATTTCTCACTAAACTCTTACTAAATTCTCACTAAATTCCCTCTAAACTCTCTGATAGTCCACTGAAATGTATGGCTCAGTGCAACAAGCTTATATATACTGCAATGTATTTTTAGTTAAATGTATTCAATCAAATATTTCATATATGTACTGTGAGTATATAACCTTTTCAGGAATCTGCCATAAGCCAAAACAGTAGTAATATACCTAGAAAGTTTATAATCAATAAGCTTCCTATAAACCATTGCATAATGTTACTCTAGCTCTTCTTTTTCTCAGTCAGTTTTTCCTCAGTCTGAGCTTTTGTGAGCAAGTAATAAATTGAGCATATTTTAAAAGCCTACCCACTTCTTCCAAATATAAATACCAGGTTTTTTGTCTGATAAGGCACTGGCAATGAATTTTCTATTAAAACTAACAATAGCCTGTTAATAAGTTACAATTAAGACCAATTTCTTTAATTCAAATTGATATCTATATAACTCACATTGACTGCCTATATGCATGATCTCTAGCCTCCAGAATGTAGCATCTGTAACTTTGCTGATATTTCAGTAGAGAATAAATATAGCTTGTCCATATTACTTCTGCAAATGGCAAGCTTTTCATCTTCTGTCAAAAGTAATACCCTTGATGTACAGGTATTTTCCTTTGGTGGGAACTTCAAAGCTATATATTGGAAATAATTTGAATATTTGATAGAGATTAAAACCACTATTCATATTATTGATTAGAATGAATTTTGTAATTTCATTGACTAATATACTTCCTCTACAAAAGTAATTAGATAATGTTGCAAGAAACCATATACATACATTTCTTATATTACAGATTTAAGGACTTTTGTCCAGTCTTTTATTCCAGATTCTGTAAGGCAACAGCAGCTGTAACAAGCTATTAGATAAAATTCTATCATGATAATCAATCAGTATATATATACATTTCACCACTCTCCAAGAGAAATACAAGCAACTTCTTAGAGTTATTGTAGAAAGAAATTGCTCTAGAAATTATAGGTTCTGTAGTCTCATTATGGAAATCTTTAATCCATAATATACTTAATGATTCTAAACTATAGCTAGTGCAAGTATGAATCTATAATATTGCACTTATTGTTTCACTAAATTGTACTCATTTTAACTCTTTCTGTATAGCTGGAAGCTATCAGCTAATAATAAATTGGATTGAATACAATGAATTTAACCAGTTCATTAATGGAGAATTCTCTGGTACTGAATATCTCCAGAAAGAATGACTGAGAAAAGTAAGTTACTTATATAGCCTATGCTGAAGCAACATGATATTACTTACTGTTTCAGTTTTCCTTCTATATATAAGTACCAAACCTCTTCCTGTACCAAGTATAAAGATACTACTATCATTATCTATACTCTCTGATAACCACTTGATACATGTAATCTACCCCATCTTCCATAGTGGACTTTAAGTAACTGTTGGCAGATCTTCTTGTTCACATTGTTATTCTATATCATATTTATATAAGGTAGTTAGCAGAAAATAACTTTGCTTATGCTTTTCACCTGAATATTGGGAATATGATATATGAGTATATCTCTTAATCCAAGGGCAATATTTATACTGCAAAAGCAGTACAGATATAATTTAACTGTGCTAACTTAACTTAGAATAGTTGGAATACTTTACCTATGTAAAGTATAAACAGAATAGTGTGAATAAACAAGACTTCACTGCTATTAGTGAAGTATAGATTAATTCAATGCATATAAAGCTCACAATAGATTCTATATCTACTGTAAAAGGATAACTGTAACTGTACATAATTCTTTAACTTGACTTTCTTTTTCTTCCCCAAATATCCCTTCTTATATATCTTTTTCCAACCTTTCTAACTAATCCTTTTCCATGGTCCATTCTCCAATATTGATCAAATTGGGTAATATTATTGATAATGATTGTAGTCAAAGCTATGTGGAATTAGTAATTAAGAGTTATAATAAGTTAGATGGAATCATATCAAGTCATAGTGAGTGATTTATAATGATTTTATATAAGATATATTGAGTTATAATGAGTTATTTTGACTATACACCATTGATTTGAGTTAATTGTATATGAATAATAGTATTTTAGAAAGAGTCAAAAGCAGTACATATATCTTATAAAAATGAGTCAATTTTTATATGCTATGCTAATAAAGTGCAAGCTGTATAAGGGTTTTCTAGTTAATTATTGGTATGAATTAATATGTTTTGAGATATTGCTTTTATGACAAATTATCTCTCTAATTTGGATCAGCCCATAATCCTCTATTATGTTCAATCAAGAACACTGTCTAACAATATCCCAGATACAGACAGTCTCATTATTGACTATATGATAGTTAAAAGAAATATAAACCTTTATAGATATATATGCACCATTACTTGTAAGCAATTTTCCACTTGAGTTGAATGATACTGAGTTTACTGGGCCTTTGATTACATAAAGATACACTGTGAGATAGTATTTCTGGTGGATTCCTATCAGTTATTTTAGCAAGAAGAGCAAGATAGTAGTGTATATATTTTGAATTCCTAAAAAACTTTGGAATAAACATATTGCAAAGTATTGTGGTATGTATAATAATGAGAGTTTCTTTACCATGCACACAGCAATATTTATTCCCTTGGCTAATTGTTAACATGGACAACAATTATTATTATTTAAAATATTATATATTTATGGTATTCACAGGAAATGGCTTTATTTGTACTAGTATTAGAGTATCAGGAAATATTATTCTCAGTAATACTCAATATCTCTGATGGTAAGGGAATATAGCAATCAAGCTATATATAGATTAAGGTAGTAGTCTTTTACTTTCAAAAGACAGAAACAAATGAATACTTTATCTGTATGAAGTATAAGACAATAAGCAATAGTAGACTAATGTAAATAGTAACAGGTAATGATAAACAGTGACAGATAATGATAAACAGTGACAAATAATGATAAGCAATGCACAATAGAACTGTTTCTATTATGTAAGAGTAATGACTAACAGAATAGTAATTACTGAGTAACTGGGGATAGATATATTGGGGGAAATACAAATATTCTTCTTCCTACAAAAATTTCTCCTTAAATATCTTTTCCAATCTGCTTACTAATCATATTCCACACTCTGATTCTCTATTATCCTCTATGGAATAATGGGGTTCCTATTTATAGCTTTACATTGTTAAACAATGGCATTTGGATTTGGATTGTTTAATAATGGAATTTCTATTATTAGATTTACATTGTTGAACAATGGCATTTGGATTTGCATTGTTTAATAATGGGATTTCTATTATTAGATTTACATTGCTGAACAATGGCATTTGGATTTGCATTGTCTAACAATGGGATTTCTATTATTAAATTTACATTGTTGAACATTGGCATTTTGATTTGCATTGTCTAACAATAGGATTTCTATTAATAGATTTACATTGTTAAACAATGGAACTTGGATCTACATTGTCTAACAATGGGTTTCTATTAATAGCACAGTAGGGCTTTGTGTCATATTGCCAAACAATGATTCTATTTGTAGAATCATATCATGTGAGAAAGGAGTCTGTTTTCCTATTGTTTGTATTTGTATTTTTCTGTTTGTAGGCCAATGTAGAAAAGAAGTCTGTTATTCTTCTGTTTGTAATCATATTGTTCTGTTTGTAGAGCAGCATGTTTATTCAAGAACCATAGAGTTTATGAGTAATTATATGGACTATAAGGGAGTTGAGCAACAGTTTTCTGAGTTTTATAGATTTCTCTATGGACTTGAGTAATTCTTTTATCCAAATAAATAGGATATTGTGTGGAGTTGGTAATTATAGTGCTGTATTCTCCTGGTAGTTGCTCAGTATTTATTTGCATTCGATTTCTTTACTTTGCCTATATGTATTTTATTCTATGCTTTATATCAAATTGCTTTTGATGCATGATACCATGATGATAATTATGACACTCTGAAACTTCTACGCTATAAAAAATTCAGCATTGTAAATAGCTCTTAACAATTGCATCTCAATACTTATAGAATGTTTTGCATTGTTAGCATTGTCAATGGCTTAACAATTAATATATTGTTTAATCTCAGATATATTGCGGATATGGACTGGATAAAAAAATACTCACTTGGAGATTACTCTGGTATCCAACAACAGGGTTGAGATAAAAAAGAACAATGTTTTGGACATTGCAACAGCAAGATAAGAACTTGATAAGTCAATTATTGAAAGACAAGAGTTCTGAATAACTAAGTAAAAGACAAAATAAATCAAATATAAGCAATAGATAACTTGTGATGGTTGAAGTCACACACTAACTTGTGGTAGAAGAAGTGAGTAGAAAAAATATATAATCCATCTGAAATATACAAGGTTAAGACTAAGAAGTGATCTATATACTAATTACTACTTATATATTGATGTATATATGTTTATTATAAGTTAAGAGTTTATATATAAGTTGTGTATATCACTATGCATACTATGTGTGTAGTCTATTGATTGTTAATAAAACTGTGCTGTAGTCTTACTAAGTAAATGTATAGTCATCTTGAGGTGTCTGCATGTATGTCATGTAATGAGTTATGTAATAGATCATATGTTGAAAGTGAGTGAATCCTAATACCAAAAGTCAATTGTTATCATTGCCCTTGTTTTGCAATCCAATATAAATGGTAGAGACAAGCTTGGAATATAATCTTGCTCCACTATGTCTATTCTCTCAATTAAAATCCATCTTCTTCTCATAACTCCAGACATCTGCTTTGAGTGCATTAGTCAAACTGCTTAACTGACTACCACCAATGAAAGGCAGTTTGGAAATAGCATATATAGAAGAGGGATAATTGATATTCAACCTACTTTAGCTGCACTAGATACTCCCACTATATCAAATATTCTCACTGTATCATATATTCCCATCACATTACATGAACCTGACAATGTTAACATATCAGATCTAATGAAACTAGAATTAGATAGTGAATCCAGAAGGCAAATAATGCCAAAAATAAAGAAGCCTCCAGAGCAAAGCAATTTTCCTGGTTCTGGAGGCTTTAATTTAAAAGAAGCTTTATGCTGGGAATCCAAATTTTTTGAGAGAGTCTTAGTAAGTTTTATCCCAATGATAGAATTTGAAATATAATATTCATTATAACTAGAACTATATATACATACTGGCCAATAAGAAATTGGACATGACATGATGCTTCTTCAACCAAGACATCAAGTAATTAGAAAAAGTGTATTGAATGGTGAGAATATTGTTTTATCATATAATATGAATCTCAGATGCACCAGGCAACAAGAAAATTCTTACATCTGGAGGAATATGAAGACTATTGGCCAATATGCAAGCTTCTCAAGACTTATTTAAAAACAAGATCTGAATCAGTCTGCCATATACAAGTAAAAAAGGCAATAAAAAACTTGATGAGCAGTTATAACATACCAAATTTGAATTGTTGCTAACATGATCTAATAATAGATAAGAAATAATGGGGCAATAGCTGGACTATCTAGTAGGAAATCAGACTGACATAGAACAACACAGAGAATATACTAAGTAATATATGCAATAGAGCAGCCAAAAGCATACAATATGAGTGATAGAACTGTAAAAAAAACAGGGAAAAAACATGCAATGGCAGCTGAACCATCTAGTAGGAAATTGGATTGATATAGAACTTTTAATTATCTTTGATACTGAATAATGAATAATGTAAAAAAAATATGGAGAATATGCTAAGTGATATGTGCAATGGGGCAGCCAAAAGCACATAATACAAGTAATAGTATGAAAACAGGGAGGAAAATATACAATGGGACAACCAAAAGTATATAAAACTGTCAAAACAGCAAGAGGGGGGAGATGATATAGGAAGCAGAAAAGTGAAGTTGAGGAACACTGACACAGACACAGATACAAAATGGGGTGAAGAGAACTTATTGTCAACTACCAAAATACAGAGTATTTATATACTGAAAGGAAAGTCTAGACTATATGATGGTAACTAAGTGATAATCACAGATGTGATGGTAATCAGGTAATGATCAAAGATGTGATGGAAATAATCAAGACAACCAACAAAGCTATGCAACCCAGAACAATCCAGACCAATTCAGATACAGCATCCAACAGAAACAAGAGTGCCAATGCAATACTGATGAGTATTCTTGGAAGCCAGGTTGATCATTACAAATTGAGAGGGTAGGTATAGTAAGTCTAAAGCAAAATAAAATAGGAATAAAGAAAATATATTCCAGATCAGCTGAGGGTATATAATGAAGTGGAGAAACAAACAAACAGTAGTTGAAGCCTTTTGATTGATACTAAGTGCTGATAAAGATAAGACCAGACAAACACCACCAGTATTACATCAGTGCACACTGCATCATCTTTTTGTTCACCCATCATCAATTATCATATATTTGGCTGATTCAGTATACAGTTTACTCCTTCCTTCCTCCTCTTACCTTATTTTGTTCTTTATTACAGATCATTTTATATGCTTTTGACTGTCTCATTGCATATTTACTCTCTTTTTTACAGTTCTATCACTCTGTCTCATGTTCTTGGCTGCCTTATTGCATATATCACTTAGCATACTCATCAAGTACCCACTCATTTATCAACCATTCAACTTCCACTTTGCTCTTTACTCTCCACCAACATGTCAACTCAATATATCACACTATACCCAATCATAAATTATAGGAATGGCCATGTCATCTTCAGTAATTGAGTTATTTATTACTTCCCTAATGCTATCTATAATGCTGTGGTCCCACCCAACTATAAATTCTATTAGTATTTATTTAGAAACAATTAAATACTCAATACCATTTTTCAGAAACCAATTTTGTAGCCATATCCTTTTGGATGGATATTATTTGTTCCTTGCATGCCATCTTTTACAGGAATCTTTGGGTGCCTAAGTGAGATTTCCATTATACAGCATATTAAGGAAGATCTTTTCCAATTTTCTATAGCTGAAAGTTGGAAAGAAGAATGGGAATTACTTGAGACCTGACTTCTACATATATATAGCTTGCTCACTCCCCAAACCCAAGCCCCTGCATTACCCCTAGCCCCTTCTTCCTTTACAGATTACAAAGAAAATCATTATTCAAAGAGATTATGTAAAGGTATGCTGTGAATTTGCATCAATGGTTTGTAATGTGAATGGGGCTTTTGTTGTATAAAATAGCTTATAGCTTGTATTGTATATTAGTATTAGATCTTATCAACCCCTTTGTTGTCCCCCAATGGTATATATTTCTTTTGAAGAAAGATATACTAGAGGTATGGCTAAATGGTTTGATAGTCTCTATGGTCTATTCATTTTCTCCCAAGGTTCCCTGTACTGGCATTTTCATTGACTTAGTCAATATCTTGAAATCCAAATTGGTCCATTGTCCATTATATAAGTTCTTCATAAAGTTTTTGATTCCTTACTGGCATCCCTAGATGCCAGTGGAAGTAAATACTGTATTTAAGAGTAGCATTCTAAAGATACTCTGTCCACCAGAGTTCATAGTAATCAAGAATCTCAAAATAGTCAACAAACCCAAACTTACCATACTGAATATCATATGAAATGAAGATTCTTTTGCTGATGTTTTTGTTGATATGACTGTATACTACAAAATAATACTATTTCACCAAAAGACCCCATCTTGCCAAATGGCTCTATCCTTGACATTAGATGCAAATCCTGCCTGGAAAGTATTCAAGGAGAAATGCAAAGCTATATTAAAAGCTTAAATAAAAGCTGGCACTTCCAAGCAATGTCAAGTATGGAAGGATCATCTGTACAGTGAAGACTATAAGAGAGCAGTGGTATATGAGTAGGTTGAGAGCAATGAGAATCTATTTATTCTCATTAAGACTAAACTCACAAATGCAGAGAAAGAGGATAAAATATCTATGTACAGAGAGAGGCAAATGATCTTTTATTCCATTAAAGATGAGTGGGATTTGTGTGAGTTTTTCAGAGAACCAGATTCTGAGGAAGAGGATGAATACAAAGATGGATATAAGCCATATAGATATAAGCAAGCTAGCATGCATAAACAGGAGCACAGATATGAGTAAGAACTTGAGAATAAAAAAAGCTTAAGGATCAGCAAGAGCAAAAGCTTAAGATTCCAGGGGATTTTCAGTATCCTGATATGGAAAGCTATATCCAGAGTCATAATATATCCCTGCCTCTTTTAGTAATATCAGTATTTGACAATGAACTTCCTGATGGATATGACTATTATAACTGGGAAAATACCAAATTTAATGAGATCATCCATAATATACACTTCATATATGGATTCACTCCCTCTAACTCCATATCTGTCTCTCCAATGTTCATTTGGGAATATGCTATAAAGCTTACTGGATACATGGTTGGTGGAACCATTCCTCTTCACTCTGTTGTTACAAAGATCACTTATTTTATCAATTGCTTTGTTTCTAAGAGTACTCCCCTTCTCCCCCCCACAGTTATGGAATATCCATTCACAAAGTATATTAAGTATGGCCATTGTCAGCCATTGCTATATTATTGAGCTCAACAAACTCTATATTATTATTGCATCTCCTTCCAGCACTAGTACTTGCTTTCCTTGGTCTTAAGAAGTATTTACAGCATGGCATGTCATCTATATTTGTCAATTGCTAAACTTTGGATCACTGAGCTTGTACAGTGGGCCCAGGAATTCCTCACCAAAGGAATCTCATTTTATTACTCAAAGTTTCTCAGGTGGCAGCCAGTATCCAGCTGGACAATGTCCCTATTATAAAGCTATTCTACCTAACAACTCACAGCTTCACTTTACAGAATTACAAGGCATATATACAGTACCATGCAGCCTTTCTCTCTTTATCACAAGGACAAGCAGCTCTTCTAAAAGAGGGAATAGTTGGATGTCTTGCTTATGAACATCTAAGCTTGGATAGAGTACTGCAGAATTCATTATCTTCAGTTATAGCCTATCAAATTGGGAAAACATATAGGTACTTCTCTGGAATAGAATTCATTGATGATGTCCTTCCTGAAGAAGAGATTGGAATCATATATGGCAAATATATATTCTATAAAGGTAACTTTTATTATTTATCATTCAAGGTACCATCTACTAATTATTATTAATATTGTGAAGGTAACATGGTACAAATATCTAGAGTCTCATGGTAACTACTTTCAAATTAGTGGGATGAACCTGCCATATTCATGTCCATCATTACCCTATCTTATCTTCTTGTATCTCTGGTACCATTGTATTATCTTGTCACATATTTCACTTGCTCCATGTATTTTTACCTCTGTGATATGACTCTTAGGTTTCAGCCACAACTTCTTAGATTCTCTACTACAGCAGAGAATGACTTGTATATAAATCTCTTTACACACTTTGTACTTCTTTAGTTCAAAATCAATAACATTCTACATTTACTTCTGTATTTATCTTAGACTTTCAAGTTATCTCCTAACTTCTCTGGGACTTCATAGGTTGACCTCTATAAGGTAGACTTAGTATTGTCACTTTCTGTTCTTCCTTTCTGTTTCTATTTATCTCCATTGTACCTTCTCCCATCTCCAAAATACAGAACCACCCCTGGAAACTCATCAAGGAGCATAGCACATAAGCTAAGTATTAGAAGTGATCTGGTACTTCTCTTTCTGGCAGTTAATCTAGACTACTCTAGAATATTCTAGGCTGCATAGCCTTTGCACAGCCTTTATCAATCTTTGATGAGCTGTGTCTTTTAATCATCATTCTTTGATCATCTTTTCTTCTTGATGCCAAGTAGATAATCATATATATATACTGGAGTTCTTAGTAGCAATTTCCCAGTTGCTTACTTTGAACTTCAGGTACTTAGATTGTTATTATCTGTTCTTGCATTTTACTTCCAGATCTCTTCATTTGACACTAAAACCACAGTTTATTTAGTTTTCTCTGGTATATCTCCACTCACTATGCTGTTTCTCTGAGTCTGCAATTTAGCACTAGAAGCTTCATACAGGACATAACAGGACCATCCAATACTATGAACTAGGGGGTACTGGCCATTTTTTAATAAAGAGTGATATCAATTGAGAATTAATAAGATAGTTCATAACAATATGCAATATGCAGCCTCTTAATGGTTCTACTTGGTACTTAAAGTTAAGGTTTATGTGCCACTTACATGGCTTTGTTGTAACTGTGGAAATTGAGTCAGCTGCATACTTTTAGAATTATTTCCATCATATATATTATTCTCTTCTTGCATACATCTTGTAATAATTGTATACAGCATTGTATAATGTAGAGTATTTGTAAATATATAATGATAATTGCTATTGAACAGCCATCAATTGGGCACTGAGCAGATATAATGAATCCAAGCTTGATAGATTGACTGGATATGATACTAGACTAGCAATAGAGAAACAGTACATTATATTCTTTGTTATGTACTTAATAGTTCCAATGATATATTATAGAATTTTTGGAGGCTGAAAAGAATCTGTTAGTCTTCGCCTTATTGTCAAAAAATGCCTTCATCAGCCAGAGCAATCAATCCTATTACAAACTCTTCCCATATATGTTAAACTTTAACTATTCTCTCAGAGGTAGCTTTAAACAAATTCATAGTTAACATACAATTCATTAGGAAGAAAAGAAGCAATCTATGTAGTCAAGGTATCTATAGGCTACAGGATATATTGAATGTATGTAAAAATAGATCACCACCCAAATAGAAAATATCTTGATCTGATCTCTGTTATATAAGCAATTTGGGGGGGAAGGGGGGATCAGCAACTTAGTTAATTTGGAAAATATCAACCCTAGGTATTTTTTTTCAATCCTTGTACCCCCTTGAGTCTATTTTCTTGGAGTTTTACACTGGCCTTAACAAGCCATGCATAATGCATTTCCTCTAACATAGAGTACATATATTAAACTTATCTCATGAGTCTACTCATATATCCAGCTAAATGCAGTTGTAATACTTTTATTGCACTGTTTCCATATAGCTCTATCAAAAAAAAGAACTAGCTCATGGAGTAAGGCAGTAGTACTATTGATTGATGATTAAGTATTTAGTGAAGTGACTAGAACTCTAGTGCCACTCTGAGGCCTGGCTGCTGTGGTATAAAATTGATTGTCTTGAGCCATAAATAAGATTTAAAAGAAATGATGATAAAAATAAGTATAGTTGGAGGCAATCAAAAACATCAAAAAAAAATGATGATTTTTTTTTTATCTCAGAATTGTTTAGAATTGAAAGCAGCTGTAGAAAGCTTTAAAATGATATAGATTTCATGGCTTTTCAACAAGCTGTTGAGGCTAAAAATAGGATTTGATTTTTTTCAACCCAAACTTTTTGGCCAGTCTCAAAAATTAAAGATTTTTTTTATAAAAATACTACCATTTGCTTTCTTTTATTCTTTTATGTATGTTCCATAAATATCTTATGGTTTTACCAAGCCATTGGGGCAAAAATAGAAGATCAAGAATCTATAATCATGTATATATTGATGGAGAATCAGGAAATAAGGAAATCTGAAAATGCAGTTTTTACTGTTGTATTGCTGCTGCTTACTTGTAGCTACTCTTTCTTACTGCTGTAATTATTTATTTATTTTGCTTATTCATTTATCTTCTTGTAATATGAGCAAACCACATAGTTATCCTGCCAAAGAGCAAAAATACAACATTTCAGGTCTAAAGAACCAGTCTCAGATCTTCTCCACTCCATCTAACCTATTAACTAATGATCATGGATTGCAAGATGTCAACAATCCCCCACCATTAGAGCTCTTACTTACATTTGATAGTGTGAGGATGAACTAAGAGATGGAGGATAAATTACCTATTGGCTCAGATATTGATGATGAGTTGGAGCACAATATTTTGGAGGATGAGGAGCTTACTGAAGAAATGTTTAAAATGATGAGGAAAATATATGATAATAATGGGAAATGGCTTCTTCTATTGTTAAAAAAG
The DNA here is from genome assembly GCA_036940585.1 of Cyathus olla. Classification (NCBI taxonomy): domain Eukaryota; kingdom Fungi; phylum Basidiomycota; class Agaricomycetes; order Agaricales; family Nidulariaceae; genus Cyathus; species Cyathus olla. Next base: position 25,932 of record JASFCY010000017.1, read on the forward strand.
AATTAGATCATCAAAAATGGTGAGGAATTAATAGTGAAATGCTGTTAGAAACACTACTTACTGGTTTTAGAGCAACCTGCAATATACAAAAAAGGACCAGATATCATGAGCAAGTCTAATCATACCCAGTGTTGTTACAAGAAAGCATGGGCTTTACAAACAACTCTTGATGCATTCTTAAAATCCCATAGCAGTACTATAGATCTATCTACTGTTTCATCTGGCAATCAGAATGTTATTTACTTGAATAGCAGTGACTCTGAAAAGTCTAATAACAGTTATTTGCCTGGTAAAGAACAAAAATCTCCTTCTTGGTGAGTATCCAGGAGTCCTAATCTATTTAATGAGCTGCTACCACCAACTATTTTCAGATCAAATAGTGAGCACTCACCTGGAGTAGTTAATTCTGTGAATGCAACAGATATTGAAGGGAATGAAGAATTAGATAATGACTGTGAAGATAGAGAGTTAATTAATATGATAGAGAAGGAGATTGAGGAAATACCAGACCTCAGTGAGGTTGATTGCAAGGTATGGAAGGATGAGCTTGATAAAAATGTGAATAATTCAAGTACTAAAGTTTACCTATGGGATGTTCTATGTGATAAAATCCAGAATGAACTAAAAAAAAAATTGGTCACCTTTCACATTTACAAGTGAATCAACTCATGATTCTCAGCAATTTTGCTACTCTACAACTTAAAGGGGTTTCTCACATGCAGGCCAGTACTGAAATTGCTTATCAGTGGTATCACAGCAGTAATATTTGGTTTGCAAGGCATATTCGTAATCTTGCATGGCATTACCAGACATTTGAAAACCTTCCAAAAGAATATCATGGAGATCTTTACATAAGTTGTTTATGGCTTTGTAATGAAGTGGTCAGAATATGAATAATGCAGTTTCCCAACAACATACTAATAGGAAAAATAACTCTGAATGCACTCATTAAGCATATTAATGGAATCATTCTCCTGGAATTGGAAATTAATCCACCTTAACCATTATCTGTGTGAATAGTACAACAATGGTTAATTAAACTTGGATGGCAGCACTCTCAAATCAAGAAAGACATCTATATGGATGGCCATGAGTGAAGCAATATAGTGTTCTATCAAGATAAAATTTTCTTACCAAGGATGAAGATTTTTAAAGCATGTATGGTGTACTATAAGAGACGAGAGTTGATAAGAATAGAACCCAATCTTGTATTAGAGGAATATAAAATTATACCATTATTTCATGATAAAAGCTGTTTTCATACAAATAATTAGCATAGTCATGCATGATCAGATATATTTCACTTTGAATATAAAAAATTGGATACTTAACTGTGAAATTTAATAATAGGCTTCAAGATTGAGAGCAGTCACTTCAAAAGAAAGTTGAAAGCAGCTGATCTATATCTCTGATTTTATAAATCCTGAAAATGAAAGACTCATTAATATTGATGTGAATGGAAACATTATACATGATATATGTAAAATTATCTATGGAGCAGGCAGTAATGCTTGGTGGAATGCCAATTATTTAATTAACCAGATAAAAAGCACCATTCCCATATTTAAGCTTGTGCATCCAGAAAAGCAGGCACTCTTTATTTTTGATCAATCTTCTGCATATGCAGCTCTTCCTTCTAATGCACTAAAGGCCTTTGAGGTGAACAAATTAGATGGCAGAAAACAGCAAAAGCAAAAAGACACTATCATACCAATGATGAATCCAGTATCTGAATTTCAGGAAATATCACAGGCAATGAAAATGCCAAATGGTGATGCAAAAGGGCTAAAGCATGTCTTGAAGAAAAGGGAATTCAATACTAATAGTCTCAAGGCAAGGTACTCACCAGTATATCCCATTGAGAGCCATAATTTCTGTATGGCATACCTTCTCAGTCAACAGGATGACTTCAAGAATCAGTTCTCCATGATCAAAATCTTAATAAAAGAAGCAGGCCATGAATGTATATTTTTGCTGAAATTCCACTATGAACTCAATCCTATAGAAATGGTGAGCTTCAATATATATGATAATATAGCCTCTAAAATAAATACTTACTATTTATCCTAGTATTGGGACTGGTGTAAATACCACTATCATGAAGCTGAAAAAAATACTTTTCAATAGGCCAAAGATGCTGCAAAACTGTACCTTGATATGTATCCAGTTGAAGTGATACACTGCTTTATCAATAGATCTTGGTACTTTATAAGTATATATCACCTGGAATTGACTGGGAAGGTAGCAGAATGGGCAGTGCAGTGACAAAAGCAATATTGAGCCATATTACAGGCAGTAATAATGGCTATTGAGTCCCTTGTCTTGCATTAGAAATAAGTACCAGGTGGTAGTGAAAAACAGAAATTAGACTGCCTAACAGAAATAAAATATAAAATGAGTGAGTTGAATGAGAATATGTCAGTTCTGAGCCCTAAGGTCATCAAGGTATAAGAGAGAGAAAAGGGATGACAGAAAAGAGTGTGAAAATGAGAGACTTAAACTTAGAAATCAAGGAGGGAGAAGAACTTTATTGCCTTTTCACTAGATATAGAATAGTATATATATGAAAATGCATCTGAAAGAGAAGGAAAAATCAGAAGGAATAGGAAGAAAGAGGTAATAGCTATCTGTAGAAATCAGTGCTAAGATGCTATGTTATGGGTTTCTATTAGTAAAGAGGTTGAGTTATGTTGAGATTGAATACTTTGTCATTGACTATGGGTACTAGTTTGATCTTGTGGTTTTTGGATTCTTATTGACAATTGTTAGTTATACAACAAATGAACTCAGCATTTTGGTTCCACTTTGTCTTATTTCTTATTGGTTTACTGTTTAATTCTGGATACTTCATTTTGTTTGCTGACTTTACTAATTTTTTGGCTTATAAACAATGGAGGTGAGTATTTAGCATTCTGAATATAAAATTGACAATGAGATAAGTTCTCATACATAGGTGAGTTGCTGGCTCTACAGTGGACCCATATCCTGGATACTCAAAGAGGTACAAACAATTCGATTTTTTGCCTCAAAAATTTGGCCATTTTAAATCCTTGTGGAAAAAACTTCTAAAGTACTTTTTTTAATATATTTAAGCTCTCTGAATCCAAATATAAACTTAGTTTTTTACAAAAAAATCTCATTTCAGAGTTACAACAATTGATGGTTTTGATTTTCTCCAACTGTAGCAATGATAAAAATGTAAAGTTATTTGCATCAGAAAACTCAGATTGCACTATAGAGTACTAGGTAGCATTCCATAGTGCCATAGTATACTAGCCAAGGGTATTCTTTATGTAGTACTATATAGTATACTGATAGCACTATCAAGCTCAAGTAATATGCTATACAGTGCTATATAGACTTCATTATATGCTATATAGTACTCTATAGCAATGCATAGCAATAGTAGATATATAACTAACTGACTTACAATTTCCTATTATGCATATGAACCCCAGAATAAAGTAGAGTATAGCATAGATTTAAGATATATTAAAAAAGTATACTGGCTTCTGTACCAGCTAAACACCATAATATACTGTTGTCATAACTACCAAGCAACTACCTAAATGGGAATTTAAATAGTAGAAGTCAGAGAAAGGAGAGTTTGGATAAGTAAGTTGCTTGTAAACAATAATCAAATGGTCTGAACCTGTTATATTCCATGCCAAACTCTGTGCTACATTGCAGACTCAGAGGTTACCAGAGATAAGTGGAGATAATGTCAGAAATAAATGAGATAAACCATAGCCTTAGCTTATATGCTATGCCCCTTGAGTAATTCTCATTGGTAGTTCTAGATTTTGGATATAGGTTAGAGATAGGTCAGAGATGAGAGACAAGAGTAACAATACCAAGTCAATCTTTCAAAGGTCAACATTATAAAGTTGGAGGATAGGAGTTATGGGAGTTAACTTAGGAAAGTCTGAGACAAAGCAGGAGTAATGCAGAAATATTATTGATTTCAAACTAAAGTATTACAGAGTATTAAGTATAGTATATATACAAATGATTCTCTGAAGTATTGGAGAACATAAGAAGATATAATATTAGATGCTGTACTAGTGGCTGAAATCAAGAGTTATATCATGGAGGTAGAAATACATGGAGTAAGTGAAACTCATGATAAGTAATCTAGGAAAAGATAAAGAATACCACAAGAATAATAGTGAGTAATAGATAAGGAAAATTGTCTATGATGTTAAATGGAATGACTATACTAAAAAGAACAAGTAAACAATAACAAGTAGATATAGGAATGAATCAGAGAAATATTTAGAGATAGAATATAATACAGGAGATAGAATCAGAGGTTAGTCAGAGAATATTGAGATGGATAGGAGATAGAATAGAGGAGATTATGTAAGGCTAATATAATTATGACAGAACCACAGTGGATGCAAGGATTATAAACAGTACAAGGGAAAAGGGAATGAAGCCAACTTAACTCATATACTCCAGATATAACCAAGATGCAATACTACCTATCAATAAACTTCAAGCAAGCTTTCAAAGAGTATCTGCTTTTTCTGCTGAATTGGAGCAGGTATACCAATGTTATATTTGATAGATAAAGCCAGACAGGGCACAGAGATACATGGTGGTGGATTTATGAGATTGTTGAATAAGAACTATATAAAGTGATGTAGATGGTATGTCTTACTTGCAAAGGGGAATAGGATCTGTATAGACAATAGGTAGATACATCTAAAATCTTCTAAAGTATTTGGTCTGCAAGGTGGCTCATTAGTGGGTAGGAAGAGATGTAGGTAAACAGCAAACAAGTACTGTCATTATGGTTTATATTTAGTAGCTACTAAAAAAAGAGGGCCATAAATTATAGGGCTGCACACTGTTCATATACAGTATACAGCCATAAAATTATGGTCAAGCTATGGGTACAGTAGCACCATATCCATACTGTATTTGAAGATTTGGATGTTGCTAACAGCATGGGCAGTATTATTTTTACCCATTTATGGCCATATATAGGTATATGGAAAAAGAAAATGGTTCAAATTTTATTTTTAAATTATAATAGCAATATAGCAATAATGGTAAAATATAATGTAACTTAAAGAACATATATAAATATAACAGCAGGCAAATTTTCACTATTAAGAGATAATTAATAATAGCTATATAAGTACTACTATACTAGTATTACTGTGTATAAATACTACAATGACTTATACTATATATATCTTTAATAATGAAGTAGTTACAAATGATATTTTGCTAGCATCAGTATATATTGTATCAGCATGTAAGCTGACACAATGAAGAGAGATAGTATTTCTTCTACCTGAGAAAATTCTAAAACAGCAAAGTAAAAGTGAGATTAGGAATTGAATAATTATAAGAAAAGAAACTCAAACCAGAAATTGAAAGAATGTCAATGGTGAAATAATATAGGCAAGAAAACTATGACTTATATCCCAACCACCACTTAAAAGAATCACATAAATAAAAGCCTTTGATCAGTAATTTGAAGTAATTATCAAGTTTTTTTGCAACCTGATGCTGAATCTGATGGCATCTTGAAGTAAAGTCAAAGTCAGAATTGATGTATGAATCTAATGGTGATATGGCAGGCTGTACCAGACTATTCTCATGGTATTTGCTTGCATAATGTAAATTGGAGTATGTATGAAGCACTGATCTAGCATGCTCCAGAGAGTTGAGAAGCTCAATGTCATCTTTGTAATCATCTTTAAGTCCTTTATAGGAAATATGTGGATCAAGAACTATAAATGAATATAAGTTAACATAGATTAGTATATATTGTTCTTGAATCTTACAGCCTGCATAAAGTTCAATATTTCAATAAAATTCTTTGCATTCCACAATTTATATATAAGCAGTACATATCTATCTAAATAATCAATGGAAGATAGAAAGTCAATTATGTATAATGTATATGCCCACCAAGTATACCAAAGTAGAAAGCAAGAAGAGAAGAGGTGAGCATTCATCTACAATATCCTTTTATTATTACTTGATTGTATGGCAAAATCTGTTACTGGTTCACATTTAGATAAGAAGTTTATATAACTTAAAAATATCTTCCCATGAATAGCTGTAGTCAATCCATAACAGCCATTTATCTATGGTTTATAACAGATACAAGCCATACTGAATCCATACTGTAAGACAGTACAGAAAATGGCCAATGGTATAAATCTGACAGTCCTCATATCTGTACTATATACTGTAAATATGGATATAGTATGCAGCCCTAATAAGTTAAGAAAGTATATGTTATTTAGCTTATAATATCTCCAAGGCTAAGATTATTGAGTGTGAACCATGTCAACTATGCATGGAAAAACTTCAACAGACACCAAATCCATTATTCATATTGCTGAAGCTAACCTAGAAGGATATTGTGAAGGCTGCAAAGATGATGAAGGGAAGCTGAGCAATTGCTGAATGCATCTTGTTTATATAAAGACAAAATGGCAACTTGATAAAGGCATTTTTGAATGTAAGGAAATGGAAGGTAAGGAGAGTAGCAGTGGGACTACATAATAAAAGGATGTGGAAAGGTGAATCACCACTATATGGATATAGTGGGAGTTAAATGGAATCCATTGCATTTTGTTGAGAGGAGGGGAATATACTTTCAGAGTTCCTGGAAGCTGAGTTAACTAGTAGTTACAATGTGATCAAAGTTGGCTCAAAGATAAAACCTGCAAGTATTTATAACTTGAGTTTCAGAAAGTATGTAGACAGCAATAAAGTATTGACAACATTAAACATTTGAATTATAAACTAGAAGCTTGAACATCTAAATATTGATGAGGTAACAAAACTAGCAAAGTCAACAAAGGAGAGATATACTATAGATAAAAACTCACAAGTCCTGAACATTTGAATTACTATCCAAGCACCTAGAAACAAGTACCCTTTTCTATCCAATATACCTTCTCTTTTTAAGTTCCCAAGCCTCATATGTGGTACAGTGCTATTATGAATATGTCAGTCTCATATAATCTCCTCTATTCTAGTCTCTATTCCTTATCAGCATCTTCTGACTAATCTCTATCTCTGGTTCTGTTTCTTATCTCCTGTATCATATTCTATCTCTGAGTATTTTCCCATTTTCTTCTTGTATTTACTTGTTAGTGTTTACTTGTCCTTTCAGTGCAGTCATTCCATTTAACATCATGAATATTCTTTGATATCTACTACTCATCATTATTCTTGTGGTGTTCTTCATATTTTGCTTAGATTACTTATCATGAGTTTTACTTGCTCTATGCATTTCTACCTCTGTAATATGACTCTTGGTTTCAGCCACTAGTATAGTATCTGGTGTTACATCTCCTTATATTATCTGATATCTCAGAGAATAACTTGTATATAAACTGTATCCTATACTTTGCATTACTTTAGTTTGAAATCAATAGCATTCTTGTGTTACTTCTACTTCATATCAGACTTCCCTAAGTCAACTCCTGTTATCTTCTGCTTATCTTCTACTTTGCAATATTGATCTCTGAGAGATTGATATAGTATCATTACTCCTATCTTCTTCTACCTTGCCCCTGTCTGTTACTTTATCTCCAATATACCTCCAACCTATGTCCAAAATCCAGAACCATCTATGAGAACTACTCAGGGGGTACAGCACATAAGCTGAGGTCACAGTTCATTTAGTTTATCTCTGTTTATACTTTAACTCACCTTTTATTATCTCCAAGTCTATGACTTAGCAAGGAATTTGACATGGAACATGATAGATGCAGATATAGTTGCAAAGTGGAAGAAATGGATAATACAGATTGAGCTCAAGGGCTGAGAGAAGTTGAGACTTTGAGTATAAGTATATCAAAACTATGTTATATAAGTAAGTACTTATGGAAGCTATACTAAGGACTCTGTTGTTAGTTAATTTCATTTACTATGTCTTCTATAGAGTATTGCCATATAACTAGGCTTACCATATCTTGCTGTCAAGTAGCTTGGTTGGCTAAGCTTTACTATGGAATATTATTAGTTAGTCTGGATTTGTGTCATATTCTGTATAAACTCCAAGTACTGGGTTGCAAACTCAGAGAAATGATATTGTAAGCAGAGATGTAGTGAAGATAAACTAGATGAATCATGGCCTCAGCTTATGTGCTGTGTCCCTTGATTAGGGCTGCCAACTATACCTATACTTAATGATTACAGGATGATTTTGGTAGTACCCAGCATTATATCATTTAAGATATAAGTAAGAAAAATATGGTACAGGTACAGTCTGGGTTTCAACCATCTGTATATGCTGTTCCATTTGCTCAAAAAATCACTGTGGGTGTAATTTGGTTGCTATAACATTGGTATGCCATGACTTAGAGGATATATATGTTCTTCATAGCAATTTTGATATATTATAATATAAAATAAGCTTATTTATATTTCTGTATGAAAGTGTGTACAAAACTACTCTAGAATTAATGTTATAATACCTCATCTCACTATCTATAGTTTCCCTATAATATTCTCATTTATTTCTCCAAAGTTTATTCTTTCTGAGAAATATAATTTATACATACTTCTTGGGAAGAATCTCATGCTGAATTTGATACTTGCTTGCATGATGAATCTTGCTAAATTTGATCTATATATTTCTATATATATTCTACATAGTTTTCATTGTATATTTAAAATATTTTATATATACATGTATATCAATGTGAAAGTTATATATTACATCAATATTGTATACTCTATCTTGACTTTACCATTATAAAGCAGATATCCCATATACTTACTTTTGTTCTAGTATATTGTATTATCTGTAAGACTTGTATTTGAACAGCTTACTCAAGAAAGCATGCAAGTAAGTATATTAAAATAAGTTCCAGGAAATGATCACAAGTTATATATTACAAGTAAAGGAATAAGTACTTTACAAATATCCAGAAATATGCTAAGATATATATTCTTTAATACTATATTTAGAGATAGAATAAGGGAACTTTGTTTCAATTATAAGATAATTAGAATAAAGCAGGCTAATACTGGGGCAACAGCAACTGAAGAGTATACTTAGTTATTATGGAAATCATCAGAATGGAAAAGTCTGCATCTTTTCTAAGTTCAAACAAGTATGGAAATTATCTCTCAACAGAAAAATTCTAAGAAAAGAAGCAAAATAAGACTCATACAGTTGAACAGGGATATAAAATAGTGTATTATATGTAACTTAAATATACATAAGTATCAGTTACATTAAGAAATTTAGAGAAATCCAATAAAAATTCATTGTTATAGCACATTGATGTTACAGCAATTTTTTGAGCAAACAGAACAGTATATCTGTACCCCCATACTAATACAGCCATAGGTGAGAAAGTCATATGCTTACATCAGACCCCAGACTTTGAGCTTGAGCAAAGTCAATATAAGCTTAAATGTTTGAATAATTGCCCAATTATTCAAATTTTCAATGTTTCAACCTTTCTTTGCTCAGTCTTTGCTATGAAATCCTTCACTATAATATACCAGTATACATATAATTACTTAGTAAGTCTTTTCATTCTTCTTTTGGTTATTACTGAGCTATGTCAAATGGCAGGAAAATTGCAGTAACTTAGTAACTCAGATCAATGAATAAACTGAATCAATATTCAGATACTCAAGACACAATACAATGAACTGTCAAAATTTACCCACCAGTCTATATTTGGTCATAAACCTGCAGGCTGCCACAACATTGTTGTCACATAATAAAGAAAATGGTATGGTGCTTGCTAGAGGAAAGTTAAAGTTTTGTCTATGTACTGGAATTGTGGAATTTAGATTCATGGTTTATATTTAATTTAATCTTTTTTATTCCACTTTCTCTCTCAAGAAACTCTCAAACCTCTTCCCAATTTATTGCCTATGCACTGAACATATTCTAAGGTTTCTATGCATGGTTGTAACCAAATCCATTTTACTTGGATCTTTATCTCTTTCTAACTTCTTTTTCTTTTATTGTTCCAACTTCCAACAACTCTTCAAAATGCTGCAGACTTGGACAATACTCATTGTTGGGCTAAGGCCCAAAATCAATTAAGTATTCTTGTATGTTTATTCTTTGCTTGTACTATTTCTATTCATACTTATATACTGTAGTGATGTGGACAAGTTTTAGGAACCTGCTGTCAATATGTATATATATTCAATAGTGTAGATAAAAATGACAATGGTAATGCTGTAAAGTAATTAATAAAGCTTAAGAATCTAAGGTAAAATTTAGAAATGGTAACCAGTGGATGAAGAGCAATGAAAATTGATATGCCGTACAGCGTTCACTCTGTAATAAATGTGTTTTATTTTACTTTTAAAAATACATGCGACGAAGCATAAGATTCTAATTGCTACATGAAGGGGAAAGACTTACTAAAGGGGAATCTTAAGCAGCTGACATGAAGGTCTCGCATGATTGGTTGAGTACCTAAATAAAGTGCAATTAAGAGATATAAAAAATGAACCCTGTAGCAAGGGAGACATAAGCTGAAATCATACTGGAAATAAAAGAAATACGCACGCGAGATA
>JASFCY010000018.1:0-35752 GCA_036940585.1 Cyathus olla
CGTTCGAGCCTTTATATAATGTGAGTGGGGTACATAGAATGCGAAAATATACGCACGTTAATAACAAGGTGACATAGTCGAGCTTGTAGATAATATGTAGTGTGAGGAGGGAGAACCCATAATAAACATAAAATACATACTGGGAGCTTTAACACAAGAACGACATTAATGAGCGACAGCGCTGATAGCTTAAGTTCAGAGATGTATGCAAGAGCATAAGTTAAAGCAAAGTATTCACCAAAAAGGTAGAAATAGTAGGTGACGCCTGTATGTGTAATCATAGACAAGCTCTTAAGCACCGGTCTTGGAGACGTATACCGTGTAGTAAAGAGACTCACCATCGCGGTACACTATTTGCAGCAGCGCTGACTCTCTTACATTCCTTTGCCCTATACAAACGAGTACATATGCATTCAATGTCGGTGGTCGCACATGAGTAGCAGTGAAAAACACCTACGAGATTTGAATGCCCGCAATGCCATCAGAGTCAATGTTCCTATGATATTACATGTAGTTCCCATATTCAAATAAGAGAGAAATAAATATACCACTATTAAAGACCATCAATAATATCCAAATGACAGACAGTTCCGAACTTCCACTGATTACCAGGCATCCTCGAAAGCCTGGATATGGAGTATGAGCAACTTTTAAGCCAGAGTACATTAGCTCAGGGAATATCAAAAATGAGATGATGCTACGTACATTCCAGAGTGCGTACGAATTTGACAATGATGATGGATGTGGTAACCCACACGGAAATAAAGAAGACAGGAAGACCAAATTTTACTTTCGTGTTGTCTCGCCAAACGGCCCATGTTCGTATGGTTAATGCAACTGTAATATATGAAATTTCTTTAAAATGGTACGGTGAGAAAAGGAGATTCTACTAACATTCAGCGAAGCATGCTCCACCAAAATACATCCCTATAGTACACAATAAATGGAAGCACTCTATCTAAAGCTGACTTAAATACTCACATCCATTTGCTGTATATGCCTTGAGGCAAGATTCTGGTGATAAGTTTGGTGCGAAATGATCTAGAAAACGTCGTGCGGGGTTTTTTTTAGTGACAATGCGACGAACAGGTATCAATAACCTACGATAAAATAAAACTGCTGAATCGAAAAATGGAGTATATCGTACAACGAGGAAAAGGATCTTGATCATCCCCCAGCTGGAAGGCCATATCAAACTCGCTTCTAGGTTTAACGTCAGGCAGTAGTCGTATAGCTATAAAATAGTAAGTTGTTATTCCAACCTGACTGGCATTAGTCCGGCATACCAACAGAGCTACGCTGGCGACTATTTACGCCGTTAATATATGGATATCCGGCTTTTACTTCATGTCGCTATATCTTACGTACCATTCATGAGCTTCAAGTATAAAGGAGAAGATTTAAAACATCCGATAAATGTGATATATATAAAATGGCGACGCACGCGGAATACCTGAGTATGTTCAAGCAGAGTAACAAGAGTTTCCATAGGTGCTATAAGAACAGTGGTGATCGAACTTGAAACAATGAGCGGATATTACAGACGGGATATGCTGCTGTTTTCCTGCTCAGGATAGATCCTTTATAAAGTGTCCCGAAGTGTCCTGAAGTTTGAACCATAGTATTGCCTTTTATCTCCATAAATGCTAACTTTCCAGAGGTTTGGTAAGGTCTCAGGCTATGTGTAGATATAAAACAAGAATAGACATCAACAGATGGAGATGGAGTACAAATTATGCTTCAGCGGTCAGCGACTGAATAGTCCCGCATTAGGCTAACATTTTTGCAGTCTTCAAAGGAGCCAGTTTAGAGACATTCTAGTAAGTTGAGATTCCACCTTGGTGATACTAGAATCAGAGCAGCAGTCAGCAGTTGAAGGAGTATTGGATATATAGGATATAATATAGTCATGGCAGTGCAGTTCGAACGAGGGGCATCAGCAAGATAGCAGCCAATTTTAGTGCAATGCATCTGAAACTTGAGAACTGTTGTATTTAACTTTACGTGGAAAGTAATAAGTAGAATAAACTTTATAATCAATGATGGTTGGTCTTTTGAGAAAATGAATTAGAGAAAAACTTGGGAATGCCGTTCAATACAATGTAGAAGCTATTGATTAAACGGCATTGCGATATATATTGTGCTGGCCAACCACTACGCGGGCATTGACTGAGTTATTTCTTGAAGTTTAGCCACCTTGGCGTGAGTTAACAATAGGTGTGAGAACAATGGATGGAACCACAGTACATAGTAAGTATAACTTTGTTCGGAGACAGTTCGAGGCTCCAGGTACTAGATTAAAAATGACCATACCAAGACTATGCACATAAAACTAGGAAGTGATTACAGTATTAGGTTAAATGTGATGGCGACGTGATCGACGCACTATAGAAGATTGATATTGACGCTTGAAGCTTTCATACTTATGATTAAGGCTTCTCACGGATAGCAGATATCCGAATAACCACGGATTTTATCCGTGATTTTGGCAAACGGATCGGATACGGATATTTTCTCACAGATATTAAGTGATTTTGGTTTATCCATACATATCCGTTCACTGTATTACAGCGCTTTGCATATCGATATAGCACTCCGATTTTTTTAGTATAGATCTGAGTGGGACGGCCATCAACACTGGGTGCCAATTTGACGTTAGCGCCAGTAGGCGGCTCCAAATGCTCCACCAAGATGGCGTCAAAAGATACCAACTTTAGACTAGTTCAACCAAGTCCTTGGCTCGGAGCTTGCTGCCGAGAAACTCAGCTGTATGGTAAAAAAGTCGCAGCGCTATATCGATATGCAAAGCACTGTAAGACTCCACCTAAAATTTAACAGTATAATGAAGAATTTTATCCCCTGCGGTAGTAAAAACTGCTTAATTTCAGACTTAGCATGTACTACACTATCATTACTTTTTTTACATATATTTTTGTTGTTACAATCAATTATGTATCTTTCATAATAGAGTCGTCCTGCAAACCCGGTCAAAGTGACTTTCTGAGACCAAAATTTTTGAAAAGTTTGACCGGAGCTCCACTAGATGGATCAGGATCTCTCACTGATCTCTCCAAACCGGTTCTTGGTTTGCTGCTATTTCAAACCAGCGACGCATGTGACTAGTTGACTACTTGTACAGGTGGGCCACAGTTAGGTTGCAGTAACTCTTTGGCCTTTCCGACTCTTCATTTCATTATCTTGTCGCTCACACCCAACACAATCAACAGACCCGAGACCTCTGATACATTGCTGTGTTTAAGGCCTGGTACATAACAAAATTTTCTTGAAAACGTTAATTAATGAACACTGGGGTTTGTTTAAGAATATCAATGGGCACAGAGAAGTTCATATTGGGATGTTGTATACAGGGTATGTATTTGTTGTCGATGTATTCTACAGTCGGGTTGTATATGGCTTCACAGTGCTATAGAAATTGTTAGCCGTGGCGTCAACATAGTGTGGGGCAATAGTGGGGTATGGCATATAGATACTACGAAGGTGGTTTGGTCGGCTCAGTTTGGACTTAATGATTTTGGAGAGCACCATCTGGGCCACCTTCCACTTGGAGATGGCAACTTTGACCAAATCCACCAAAAGTTTGACCAGGATTTAAAGTTTGACCGGGTTGCAGGACGACTCCAATGTCAAATTTTGAGTTTTCTCAGTTCTGTTTTGGTGGGCCACTGTCACGTGACGTTACACTCAGTAAAAACGAAAAATTTGAAACCATATCCGGCTCATACAGATATCATACACTTCACATACAATTGTTCATTTGCTCATATATATAAATACTGATGTTGACACTCATACGTGGCTCATACATACATGATACATGTATCATACATATCACGTAGAAGGTATGCATCCTTTGTGCTCATAATTAGTAAAAATTGAAAGTGATGTTCCCTTACATCTCGGTTCGTAAGTTCGCACTACTATACCATTTCAATCAATAAGTTCGTCACGCGTCACGGACCACATCTGACCTGCTGAAGTTTGGCACTTGTCACGCGTCACGTTGATTTTTGAAGACTTTAAGCCATAAAAAAGACATCCGCCCCACTACCATAGACAATATTATATAATGTAACTTGTAGTCGTTCCATCTATTCAACATTAGAATTCATTCAATTACTTACTTATGGTACTGACTAGAGACAAGTAACTTGTAAAATAAAATATAACATAAAATGATTACACCAACAGGAATTGAAAACTCAACTTCCTGAAAACTGCTACCAATACAGTCGTTCACCACCATTTGGAGCGGTGAAATTTCTGAGCTGCCGGAAAAACTTTCTAGTCGTTACTTTTCGATTTCTTTTGCCTAGTCTATTCTCCTAAATGTATTCTATGATTCCTGTAAAGGACTTAATAAAATTTTTATTCAACGTCGAAGAATTTGATGATTAGTAAAAAGCTCGTTATCTGTCGTTTCACCAGCAAATGGAACGTCACGTCGCACGCGGATTTTCGATGCATTTGGAAAAGTTATGTAATCATTTTACAGTGGTTGTCTACTGATTAACAAATATGGTTAATCAGCGTGACGTGACACCCCGAGCTTTATCTCAGTACTTCCCTCATTCACCGACTTTCCAATTACACCTTCTACAGTGCCAGTAGAGTCCCTCAACTGTGCATAGTAACTTTCTCTATGCTGATAATTAGTAATATTTCAAAAAATATCAAAAATTTTGCACCACTTCTTGTCATTTTCATGTTTTGCCCTATTTTTAGCTTGTGATTAATGAATTGTATAAAATTTATTCTATCAATTAAAGAATAAAAAGACATAGTGCGTACCTATAGTATACACCTACCCAATGAAAAAAATTCCGAGAGTGTTTTTCGAGGAAAAAGTGTGTAAATTCGGTTTGTTCCATTTACTGGTGATGTTCCAAATGGTGGTGAACGACTGTATCACTTCAATTAAGCCACTACACTGCTAGTCAATATCTAAGTAACATTCACTATTTATTTTAAAATCTGCCGAAATTTCACCCATGTCACGGTGAGATTACAGAGCTGATCAACCCACCTTGCAGTTCGGCCTGTCACGGTTCAAAGATGTTGTAAGTCTGTCGAGCGTGAGAAACGAGTGGCGCAAACAGAGTGTGGGGTGGGGCAACGCCTCTTTTTTCAACAATATTTGTATATATTTGTTTCACCTCTTTGAGGTAGGATTCATGGAAAAGCGCAATCTTTGTGTCAACATGTCCTTTTTTAACCATATTCTCACCGAAATAGGTAACAAAAAGTGATCGCGGAGGGATCACGCAAGTCAAATTGTACCAAATCCGTCTGTGTATGTAGAATAAATATGGGCATTGTCATTTATCTCTCAGTATCATAGTACTGAAGCTGTACGATCCCTTAAGAGACTTCAAAAAAGTAGATATATATATTTTACTAAGGACAAAACAGAGGAAAATGAATACAAAATGTGCTTTCGGGATTTGTGGGCATATGAGCCTTTTTATGATTATGTAATACATTTTTTCAGACGCATCGCACAACGAGTCGAGACCTATTCCCCTGCAAAAGCATCACGCATATCTGCATATTGCCACTGCTATTGCCCCAAACTCGTTGTCGAACATATATAAGTGTTTTAATATTAGTATGGCGTATTCGATCAAGAATCGAAGGAAAGGGAAGTCAAAGAAACAATTGGGGACCCTTGAATTGGCGTGTCAAGCCGAAAGCAGTCCAACACTACCTGAACAGGACAAGTTCCAATCGCAAAATAAATGGCATAGAGACAATCCATGAGACTGCCGTTATTGAAACTAATGGTGATGGTACAGAGGATTTGTTTTATAAATCAGATTACAATGATGATAATGTGATATGGCATAGTTTACATTTTTGCACTAACTTTCATCTATTGATGATACTGGTATAGGTACTATATAGGTATATATACTCTATCCTAATGCAATACCAATTTATATGTCTTATTGTAACGACGTCGAATAAGTGAGAAACAAGCAAAGGATGATATGTGTTAGTAGACACGTACTGACGATTTCACAACTTTTTGGTGGCTGTGAGCTTAGTAAGCGGCCGCGCTCCTTTACAGAGGTTGCCCCACCCCACACACCTCAGACAGGCCAAAATCGGATCCGTGGCCAGATGGTACAAACGTATCTTGGTAACAATTAGAATATAGAACACAATAAGTTTTGAATTCCAATTGTGTGTGAGATTTAAAATAGGAATTAATATTTAATCCAAGAACCTATTCTAAAAGCGATGCTTGACCCGATGTTAATATGTCCTGCGAGCCGATCCTGAATTGACCAATCGGATAATTTTCCGAAGGATATGTTCATGCAGCAAATTTTGAATTTTATTTACTAATCTGAACTGCAACCCGATTTGGAGATATATTGAGAAAATGATTATAAATCTGTCCCGAGAACGGATCTTATTCGAAATTCTAAAAATTAAATAAATATGTTTGTACCATCGGTTCCTAGATCCGATCCTGCCTTGTCTGAGGTGACAGAGTGTAGTCTGACTCTTTGAGTGAGCGACGGGGTGGCACGTGATTTTTTTCTTGTTCGTGCCACCGTCATCGCTCAGCAAATTTCCTCAACGGAAACACCAGTTTTCGTAGAACTAGCTTTTTTTCACCCACCCTCTTCTCCCTTTTTCTGTGCAGCATAGGATGCTGCACTAGCTATTCATTTCCACCCCATCTGTCTGGCGTCGTGTTCTCTCCTTGTCTGATCGTGCACAAATGGGCCCTCCCGCCCTTGTCGCGAGCTCAACTCGGTCTTTGGAAAAGGACTCACTCCGGGCGGAGAGCACTGTGTGCTTTCCCCCACTCGCAAGCTGTACATACAACCTAGCTACATGGTTCCTATAATTCTGCTGCATCATATGCAGGCTATGAACTTTATCTAAACCATGCAATGCATAGATGTGACCCACTGAGCGAACACTCAAAGAGTGACCTATTGATGGAAATGATACAGTAATTTGACCTGACTTCAACTCTTAGATACATTTAGGCTAGGTATTAACATAGCTGCTTATTTTAATTATTGTGTTTTGACTCTTTAGTTGGCTCTTTCACCAGCTTTTCACTTTCTTATCATTTCTGACAATATCTTTTATTCCATATATATCATTTTATTATAACCTGAGTTATAGTCCCATATATCTATGCTTGCAGCTTTATTGGTGGGAAGTATGAGCAGCTTCTAAATTCAACTGCTGGAAGCTGATAGGTTGGCTATAACCGAGTCAACATACTGGCCCTGCCTGACCGTCTTCAAACTCGACTTCCTCCGAATGGTTTGTCGTCCTGCCTAGCTGTGCAAAGAAAATTGATCGTGATAACGTTGGAGCATCTTCACTCACACTGTTAAAATCAGACATTCGTCTAAGTTTCAATATCAGTCGAGATCCCTAAAGGAGGCTGATATTGAGAAATAATAATGATGTATGTCTTAGGATATTAGCACGCACCGAAAACGACAAAATTGAAATGTAACAGCTGTTGAAATGCGTAAGCCGGAGAAGATGTAAATGGGATTCTAAGTGTACAATGGACATACGGGAGGAGATAATCACTATAATCCGTAGGAATTCCAGGGCTCACCACGCACACTGTTGCGATCAACGTAGATACTATAATTAAATAAATTTATAACGCACCATATGTATAACTTGAAATGTGACTCACCGAAAAGGACACAGAAATACAATGTTCCATCACGGACTACCGACGAGATGAGTGGAAAGGGACTTTCTTCATTTCGTAGTATGCCCATCAGCCCACCACCCTCCCCAACAAAGGTCTTTCCCGCTTTGACAATAGTTAACAGAAATAAAATACCTAATTGTAATTGAAGAAAAGCTAGTTAACAGTTACGTTTATGAATGAATGACATGAAATATGTAACGTACTTTGGAGAACAAGTATTGTACCAAAAGCACCCATTTGCAAAATGTCAAATACATTATCGTAGGGTATGTTTTCGGATTGAACACATAGCCCTAGATCCGGAAAAGGAGCAGTCCTTTCGGCCACGTTGATTGTAATGAATAATGTAACAAAAAGTGTAACCTATTGTTAATTTATATATTAGCAATCCCAAGGCTCACTATAACCGATGGGAAGTAGTAGATATCGAACCGCGAGTTGTGCTAGAATGGTCAACTACTCTATTGAAGGTTCGACACATAATTATAATATTCCTCACCAAGTAATCCTGTTGCTAAAAATAAGACCACTATTTCACTGGTTGATTATACTGCTAGCCTTGAATATTAAATAGAAGCTTACCTCTTCTGCTGTTCTCATGTAGTGCGCATACTCGAAATACCAAAATAAGGTCAACCGTTATAGTGATTATAACAAGGCCTCCGCTAAAAGTTGGGTAAACATTGTAAGTCATTCAGTTCTGATAGATAAAGCTAAAGCATGGTGGGTACCATCCGTGGATCCATGTAAGTGCATTACAGCTGTAGGATTATGTCAGGTCCATACATGTGTAATAGACTGCAAAAATAAGTACATCTGGTAGGGAATATTTAACTTGGGGTCCTTATAAAATAGAATGCAAAAACCTACTGCCAAATTAGATACGATATTTGGGCTATAATTGTATGGCACTAAATTATACATATTAAGGTGATTTCATTATAAGGGAAATATATATAAATGCTCACGAACTGTTTCAATCCTGTGGTAATTTCAAGTGAAAAATAAGTCTGCATATTCTGATGGAAAGAAAGTCTAAACTTACAAGAGGTACAAGGGACAGTAATACCTCGCAACCATATATAGGACCTTTGGAAGCGACCATTTCATTCCCCTGTGGTAATGGTAAGATTTGGGTAGGATATGAAATTGAATAGTATTAGCAGAGTATTAGAACTGGTACTCTTACCGCCATATATATGTCACCTATAAATTGAGGTACTGTATTAGTATCATGCTTAATACTTACTTTGTACTGGGCTAGTTAATACCTCGTCAATGATGGAGTACGCAATATCATACGCAAGGGAAGATACTGCGGCAGCTAAAATGTAATACTTTTTAGAATGCAAGGTAATTTGTTTAAAAAATAAAAATGTACCGTAAACCAAGTTGATTCTCGTTTGGAGTTCAAGTTCAAGTTCAAGCTCGACTGCAAGGCTGGAGCCACCTAAATGTGTGGAAAAACTATAAGTCATCGGCCAACAATTAACAAATATTGAATCTTGGTGATTCTGCTAGTAAGCACTAGCCTGTCTCATCGTGTATTTATATGAAAGCCCATGGCCTCAGATGGCCGCCATCCGAGGCTATGGGCTTTCGTATACATCGGGACAGTGCATGCACTTCCTGATGCTGTAGTATGTCTATATTTGTTCTCTACTTACTTGCTACTACTTACTCACTATTCTTACAAAGATGATCAAAAAATGATAATATTTTGAAACACAGCTAGAAGGAAAGGGCGAGGCGCTCAAGTACTCAGTACTCAATCTCTTTAATTATAGTCATGCTTTTATTTGGCATACCGTGATGTATATACATACGTACTTACCGGAGTCCAGTATCTGTTACGCACGATCACATTCCGGCGTTTGGTACACTGACGTCAAAACTGTCGAAATGTCGGCCGACAGTGTCTAACGCTGCGCCTTAATGTCATATCGTCAACCGGTAACTACTAACCTGTCACCAACCTGTCACTAGTCACTGCCTAAGGGTTACCTACATCTTCTATATATGTATGTACTTTCAACTGGTTACCGATGGAATTCAGTAGGCATTCAATATTCAGCGTTTCCAAAATAAAGCAGCAAACGTTAGATGCGCTTGTGGAAGAAAGAACTTTAAAGAGGAGAGTAAGGCGAAGGAAAGCAACGATGTATTCATTCATTGAGTCATCTCACTACCTTATGAAGTCCAAAAAAAGAGTGACGGTAGTAGATCAAAAGTCATTAACAAAAGAGTACGTTATTATCAGTCCAAAATCTGAAAAAGAATTCAGCAATATACATGCATCGCCTATACCAAGGAGTGAACATATGTGCTTATGTCGAAGGGGCAGGCGTAGCCCCAGGGAATGGAGGGTTAAACTTAACCTTCTCAAACCCGTTCTCTCTTCTCCGCATAGCAGGTGATACAGACACGGTAGGAAGAGCGCGGCAGTTAGACGAGGCAGCAACTGGGTGCGCTGATGGAGTAGGAGAGATGCCCTGGTGCCATGTACTTGTCCCGTATACACCCATGGGGAGGCTGAATTAAGTGCGTTAGGGATAACAATCAGGAAACGAAGGCGGAAGACGCACTCATCATCCCCATCACAGTCTTCGAATACGCCTTCATCGTAGTTGGCTGGCATGTTCTTTTCATAAGATAGGATCAGTGGATCAGTTGATATGATGCTGTGATGTAGGAACGTACCCAGAAACAGCCCATCTCGTCGTAGATGTGGTTGCAGAGACTAGTGGCTTTGGGACCGATACAAGCACGGAAGCAGAACTCGCCGTCGGAGATGAAGCTGGTCCATTCGTGGTATTGCTGTGCGTTTCCAAAGGTGTTTCCGAATACGAGACCGCCGACTATAATCTTTATCAATACCCATTCCGACTTGTTCTATGAAAGACATACTAGGGTTTCCTTTGCCTACACAAGCCCATTAGCCTTTCGCAAACATTCAAGGAAGAAAACACATACCATCCGCGCCTCTGTTATCCAACTCACCCCCAGCATCACCCTTGGGGATATTAATCTTGGTGAAATCACCAACCCCGGTAACCTGAACGTAATCCGGTGTCTTGACGAAGTGCACTCCCTTAAGTGCACCATTGGGAATAGTGCGCGTGCCACGCCCGCTCTTGGTACACCAAGCTACTTCTTCGCGTTCAGTGTCGCCAATTGTCCCAGGGCTCGCTGTTGAGTGTTAGTTAGATATCAAAGGAAAAGGGAAGAACGTACGTGGTGCCCAGAGGCAGAAATCGTCCGCGGAGCTATTACACCGTCAGATACCATACCTGAAGAGAAAGTACAAGAACGTACTTAATCCACGCAGTTTGACAATTCGAACTCTGGCTTGACCCAGTTCCGCATGCGTTGGTGCCAAACTGGTCACCTTGAGAGGTAGCGGGGAGGCTGTTGGCCATGTACCCCGTGTTCCAAACTTGGTTCGGGCTGTTACCCGAGCAAGCCAACAGCTGAATCTACACACAGAAAACCATCAGTGAGGTGATTGTACATACAGTGAGGGAAAACAATACCTTATTCCCATCAGCAACGCTCCCATCGGTCAAATCCATACATTTTCCGTGGTTGGCCCATGAGAGGTGGTTATCGCCCTATCCACCCATCAGCTTCTCCTCAGAACTTAGAAATCAAAAAGACATACAGTGTAGAAGAACTGCTGATTCGTACTCCCGCTTGTGCAGCTCCAAATCTGCAACTTTACGCCATCGGCAGTGCTCCCATTCGTAACATCCAAGCACTTGCTCCCGCCGAACACGGTCACGCGTCCACCGTTGAAGGTCCATTTCTGGGCAGGGGCACCGGTACAGGACTGGACGGTTACGGCGGCGCCGTCGCTGTTTGAGGCGGCTGTTAGGCATTTGCCTTGGGTGGGTTAGTATGGAAATGGAAATGGAGGGAGTGAGGATTTACCGTTGTTGAGGACGGTTTCGATGAGGAGTTCGCCTGTGAATCTACCGACCCTATAAGTACAGGAAGAGAGGGAAGGATGTGAGAAGACATACGGAGGTGTTTGAGCGGCGACGTATGCCGCAAGTACAAGGAGAGAGCAAGTGATTCTCGTCATATCTATTCAAAAGAATGTGGGGGGTTTACGTGCAAAGTATACCAACGAGAAAAGAGAGGAAGGGGAGGAGAGGGTGGATAGAACATCTCGCTTTGGGGTTTATGTACGTGTCCTGGTCAATGCCCCGCATTAGCCCGCCACCCAGAAAAATTTCATTGAATTTGAAGACTAATAAAAAGGGACGGAAGCGATGTGTCGCCTAGAGGCGCGGAAGTCTTGGGTTGGGGCTATTAATAGCTTATACATGAGTGTGTCCTAATGGGTGCGGAAGATGAGAGGCTGGCTTGAGGTAAGCTTAATGATGATGGTGTATTGGGCGGAGGTATAGATCTGGCACAGGGAGGTCTGCTTGAAAATCGTGAAGATTGCTGGGGCAAGCTATTGGATGGGTTCAGACAAGTTATAGTCAAGGTGTTGAGTAGAATCTGAAGTATGAATCGAAGGCAATTCCACGTCGAAGATCATGATGATGTAGAAGTCACAATGGCCATGGGATGATCGATGATGGTCGATGTCGAGTGGTGGAAGATTTCATCCGCGAGGTGAGCTAAATGGAACGACGAGGCGAGGGCGAAGCATTCTCTGATGATGATCAGCCTTCGAGCAACGTAGCCGGGCCTTGATGCAAGCCTCATACATTCATCGAAGCGATTTCGAATTTGATTAATATGATCGCTGGTAGACAAGGGCTGGGCTCGGTTCGGGGGCCTCTGAAATATACACGGGAATGATTCGCGGGGAAAGAACGGTTGGACCCGTCGCGAATGGCCTTCGAAAGCTGAAGGTCGCATGCGGCATGACACATAAATTCAAAGCGGGATTTCGAAACGAAAATGCACAGGAGCTGCGGCCGCAAAGATACAGCATACGAAATCGATGGCCACTTTTCCCTGAAGTGTGCATGATTCAGGAAGTGTCGGTTTTGGGGAGTTTCAACTTGAAGCCCTAGAGCTGAGTGAATGAAACTCGGAGAATTCTTCAACTCCGTTTCCCCACAATCTTTACCAAGGAATATAACGTATTCGGAGGGGGTCTGACATTGAAAAAAAGAGTAAGTATGACCCCCGAATCGGATGCATCCTGTATGCACGGAGAATCATCGCAAACGGTGGGTCTGGGCTTTGGAAGTCATTTGAAAGCTGCGCGTGAATCTAATGCAAAGTCAGAACGTAGGAAAAGCCTGATTATAATCCCCCGAATCCCAAAGATGAATGAAAGCGCTCTCACCAAAACAAGTTAGCTCGAAAGCGGCTCTTCCGTACCACGCTTATTTAAGTTATTTCGACTGTCATAAGTATCATAGTCAGCTGCTCGTCGCAGGCTGTGTTGTCCTGGGATAATGAAATTCATACTGGAATTGGGTGCGAGTGTATCGAATCATGTTGGGTGCCAAAAAGCAGAAAGATGCAGAGAACGCAGACCAAACAACTCCATACACGTTCTCACTGTTCTCCTCGACGACGACTAGCCGATTTACCCCAATTTTACGTCCTCGGAGGCTTGCAGGAACTATAAACGCCGTCTACGGTACTTGCGCCTGCTGATCCGAACTGAAGTTTTATGAGAGGAAATAAGAAGGAAAGGATCCAGGCTTGAGTCTTCGTGTCAACTTGTCGCTCACGGTGAGGCCTACACACACGCTTTCCCCACTCAACAAGCTGACACGTCGTTCTTGACAGTGGGATTGTGAGCGTTGTACAGCTGTCTTAAGCTATCTCACAGTGTGCTCAGTTAAGCAAAAACCATTAGGCACAGTTGCGTTGATTCTCAGCCTCAGCGTATTGCTTTATCCGTCACATTGTGCACTGCATTTTGAATATTGTACGTCCATTGTCCGATGGTTCAATCTCTTCATCGTTGACCTTCACCGTCTCCCAGATATACGTATCCGAACCCTCCTACTGCACCACCAGATCTACCTAAATCACCTCAACAAAAATGCCAGCTAAATACTCACACGTAAAAAAACGTACCGCCTCAGGTCTTTTGAAAAAAAGCGGATCGCAAATAACGATCACAAAGGACTCTCCTCACCATCACCATCACTACCACCATCACCCCCAGCCCAAACTAAACCCGCACATCGACCGCGCATTAAGTGCCGTCTCGCTCCTCGAACGCGCCATCGCCAAGATCCTGCTGATTCGGTATGAACAAGACATCGCGAGACTGTTTAGCACGCGGTTGTATAGCATATCCCTGGTGCATCTGCCAACGTTCGTCATGCGCTGCACGGCGCTTGGTGGCCCTGGGTGGCTGGCATGGAACTATGAGAGCGAGGAGGTGAAGGACTTTATGCGGGCTGCGATTAGCATGGATATGAGGCAGGCTGGGGAGAGGGTAGCTACGAAGAGCGTTTTGTGGTCGTATACCGCTCTGCGGCATTTCGTTAGTCCTACCCTTGCTCTCTCTCAACGTAAATCTAACATTCCCAAAGGCACTGTCAAACAACGTCCCAATCTGTCAGAAACGAGGCTTACACTCCCTCCGTCTTCTCCCGCACTACCCTCTCCTCAAAGCACACCTCAATACCTTGGAATCCCTCCCCCCGGCAACATTCACAAAGCCACCGCACCTCGGATCACTCCAGGACGGTCTGGACGCACTTGAAGAAGCATGCGACCTCAAGTACTCTCCCACATCATCGCCTAAAGACCCTGAATTCCGGTTGAAATTGAAGTACGGATACGAAAAGGTCGCGCAGACCCTTTGGAGCGTTGCGAGAGAATTCGATGTACGCGGGTATGGGACGGTTCTGAGGGAGAAGTTGACTGCCAAGTGGTGTGATTGTGGATGCTCCACCGACCATTTGGGTGAAGTCTGCGAGCGGACTGTCAGAGAAGAAGAAGAGGACGGAAAGGGCAAAGGAAAAGGCGGGAAGGGGAAATATCGGGAATGGGATGGGAGGGGGAGTGGTGTTTATGGATGGGAAACTGGGGAGGAGGAAGATGTGTGGGATGTTGAGCTGGATTTCGGTGGGGAGAGGGAGAGCAGTGAAGGGGAGGGAGAGAGCGAGTTCACTATTGGCGAGATGATGGAGTGGAGGTATTTTAGAGCTGAGAAGGAGAAAGAGGAGGTTTGTTCCGTCTTTTCAGTTTCGCTTTGTGTTCCTATCAGCTCATGCATGCTTTACAGGGCAACAAATCATTCCGCAAAGGTGACTTTCAACAAGCAGTAAAGCACTACGAGTCCGCACACTCTATCGAGCCTGAGTTGCCGCATTATCAGTTGAACTTGGCCGCTGCGTATTTGAAGCTAAACAAGTGCATTTTTATCCCTCATCTTCCCTATCTTATACTAATATATGGATAGCTGGATCGAAGCGGAACAAGCATGCACGAAGGCACTCAGCCAGCACCGGAGCGAGAAGGGCTACTATCGCCGTGCGAAGGCGAGGAAGATGCTCGATAGAGTTGATGAAGCTATTCAAGGTACGTACTTTCCTTTTTGGTTCATTCAAGCAGTTGGTTAAAGAGGCTCGATAGATTTGAGGGCGGTATTAAGGTTGCGGCCTACGAATATGGAGGCTATGAATGAGCTTTCGGTGTTACTCCCCCCTCCACTGCCAGAGCCAATACAAGATACAAGGAATTTGTCTTCCTCGTCTTCCTCATCGTCCGCATCGTCGCATGAGTCAAGTCCAAGTTCAAGCTCCTCATCTTCCCAATCGTCCTCAAGCTCCCCTCCTCACAAACCCCCGCGCATTTCGTCCTCTCAAGGACGACCCAGCAAACAGCCCCGACCGCCTCCATTTGCAAAGACAAAGATGGATGAGAGAAGGTTGAAGATCATGCCGCTCACAGCTGCGCCTGATCATGGGTGCGAGTGTCGCGCCAGAGGGAAACACGGCCGTGAACATGGGCAAGAGGAGGGTGTGCCATGGCCTAGTTGGGAGAGGTATGTCGTTAAGAGGGTTGATTAGCGGTGTTAAGCTGGCTTGAAGTGTTCGAATCCTAGAGGAGGCACTGGTATTTATAAGTGCTCTGATACGTCCCCATGCATTTCAGTTTTTGTTGACTCTAACTATCTTTCTCTTTCTCTGTTTCTCTGTTTTCTCTGTTATATAGTACTCGCTAACGTGTACCAATTCCTTAGACCTTGTCAGTACTCGAAGCCCTGTAACAAGGCTTATTCGTATATGTGTATGATATCTGCACCTGTTGATGCTCTCTCTCATGCTTGTCCTGCTTCGTCAGCTATCCTCCTCTCTTCCACCGTTGGCATGAGACCTAGGAACATATTTTAACTAACAGCCAGATCCTAATTCTACTTCTTCCTGAGCATTTAAATCCCCAAATAGGCTCCATATCCTCGTGACCAGGTCTATCATCAACTCGCTTGACATGGATATGGTATTGTTATCTTCTGTTATCTCGTGGCCATGGGAGGCTTCCCACCGAAAGGCTTATCTCTTGTTATCTGAATCCATAGTGGTTGGTATATAAGTCATGGGACTGTCTGGTATTGAGGCATACACTGTTGAAGACTTACTGCTACTATCATGGCTACGAAAGAAAACTCGGTTCCTCATCCTACTTTAGTTAATGTGAGTATCATCTTTTGTATGTTTTGGAGGTAAGCTCACGCAACAACCCTGGTATAGGTTGATCCTTTCATGTAAGTCGCGACCCATCCTACTCAGACCCTGTTCAATTATTGAGAGGAATCGCATCAGCCCTGCGGATCAGCAGAAGGTATGTCTGCACTCTTCTACCAGGTTTAACCAGTTATCTCATGATAGTGGTTAGGGCCTTCATAATCGTTGGCAGTAAGCAGTATTCATGAAAATTTGTAGTCTGAAGACTTAATATGCGCACGCGTTAGCCCTGATATTCCTCCATTTGCGACTGTAAAGCCTGGCCAGGTGCGTATTACACTATAAATGAGCGCCCACTACAACTAATGGTATCTGCAGACTTTTAAGCTTGGATGCGTCGGTGAGCATAGGCATTAATTTCACACTTCCATTGGTTGAACAAGGGTATACATTGGAAGACTGGACCGGGGCTCAGATTGGGAACAATGATAGTATGTACTAGAGTCTCATTTGCACACTTTTTGCTCAATTGTCGTACAGACAGTGACGATATCAAGAACGTCGACTTGACCAAGGTCCACAATCTGTCTGGTCCCATAGCTGTTGAGGGTGCTGAGCCTGGTGACTGTTTGGTTGTTGATATCTTGGACAGTACGTTCTATCGTTCCTGGCTCTTCAAATGCGGAAGTTATTAAACCTTCTTTTGTTAAGTTGTTCCTTTCGAGAAAATGCCTTGGGGCTATACTGTACGCGTCTGATTCTATAACTATCCCGAATTTGCGCCTAATACAACTTATCAGGGGATATTTGAGCTCGAGAACGGTGGTGGACTATTTGGTGAGAACATGCTCTTGGTAAATATAGCCCCTCTACTTACAGCTTTCGATAGCACGTGAGTTCAACAGCAGGGCCGCAAAGGCAATTTGGGACTTTAATGGTTTGTATTCGATCTTCATATACAATACTTCTGCAACCTAATCTTTCATCATCTTTAGGGATCTACGCCACGTCCCGGCACATCCCCGGCGTCCGCTTTGCTGGCGTCACGCACCCTGGACTGATTGGTACCGCGCCTTCCGCCGAACTACTCGCCACCTGGAACAAGCGTGAAGGCGAGCTAATTGCCGCTCATGTTAAGTCTGTTCCTCCCGTTGCATTCCCTCCCGAACCGAGAGGTGCATATGTGGGGCAGGATCTACCGAAGGAAGTGATGGAGAAGATTGCGAAGGAGGGGGCAAGGACGATTCCTGGCCGTGAGCATGGGGGGAATTGCGATGTAGGGTCGAATCTTAGTGCCTCTTTGCCGCTTGCGGGGCGAAATCTAACCAGAATGACACCTCTAGATTAAGAATCTCTCGAGAGGGTCGCGCTGCTACTTTCCCGTCTTTGTTAAGGGCGCCAATCTTTCTGTTGGTGACTTGCATTTCTCCCAAGGCGATGTGAGCTGCCTTTACACCTATATATGAATGATTGCTTACCCCAACATACAGGGAGAGGTAAACGCTTCGCGAGTTTAAACTGAAGTATGGGCCTAATTTTATCTTCAGATGTCCTTCTGTGGAGCTATCGAAATGGTGAGCTCATATGATACCTTCTGGAATTCTTGATATTGAAAAGTGTTAGGCTGGCGTTATTACATTCAACACTAGCATTATCAAAGGAGGGATTGAGAAATTTGCTCTTAAACAACCTATCTTTTTGGTACCACGATGTTCTTTCTTCCACTGGATGTCAGACTAATACATACTACTTCGCGAAGCCTTCTCCTATTGATCCACTTTATTCATCCAAGGTACGCAGAACGAAGTTTGTCCTGCCCGTCAAAGCTTACTAGTGTGCCGTGTCATAGATAATCTTCGAAGGGTTGAGTGTCGACGTTCGTAAGTGTTTCCCTTCTGTGACTTAAGATCGTTGTTCCAAATGAAACACTTCTAGATGGCGACGGGAAACAGTACAACATGGATGCGTAAGTTATCTACAATATAGGACAGGTAAATTCGTACATCCCTGACACCGGATCCAAAGATCTGTCGCCTATAAACAAGCAGCGTTAAATGCTATTGCCTACCTTCAGAAGGTCAGTATCCCTCATCAATGTTTTAACATTGATTAACCAAATTCTGCGCTCCAGATTGGATACAGTAGGTCTTCAGGTAATATGATACAGCTAATGCTAATCCTTCACATCTCCCCCATTAGCTCGTGAACAGGCTTGTGAGTACCTAACTTGCTTTAATTAAACTCTTAATGACATATGTTTTGCATCAAGACTTGTTGTTGTCGGCAGCTCCAATCGAGAGCCATGTTGGTGCTCTGGTGGTATGTGTCAATTGTAATTCTCCAGTATAAATGACCTAACAGACCTCCTAGGACTCGCCGAACGCATGTGTTACACTTGCCATCCCTACGGGTATCTTTGACCACGTTCGTCTATATTTTTCAGATATAGCCTTTCATCGTACTGACGATATGCAATGTAGAATATTCTGCCGAACCCTGACGGTTTCCCCAAACGCGACTTCGGCCAGTGTGCCATTCGAAGTGATGGTGTGGTGTAATATCACGCTCTATTATGGAACATATGGTTTATATTTATGGAGCCAGAAATCACCAATAAGCTGCAAGAATATACGCTATGAGTATGTTAGGCTCAGATGATAATATTTAAGACATACATGGTACTGGCTTGGTACTGGTGGATAGATGTACAATATCTTCAAAGATAAAAGGTTGCTGGAGAGTCTAGCTCTGATTGGAGTCTCCTATATACCTAGTAGCAGATGATATGATAGCAAGGTGGGGAATCAATAACGCGGCTCAGAATTTTGGTAAGAAAATTCGTTGAGAACACTGGCAAGCAAGAGGTGCAAAAAATTATAATGGATCGTGGGATCTACTGTATATGAGGTCAAATCCAATCGTACCCAAGAACATGGAGGGTCGTAGGCGTGCGCTAAGCCGTCAGCAAGGGTAGAAGGGAAATTCAATGTCCGTGTACTTACTACCCTTTTGAAACTTTTGATATTGTTTAAGGCAGACAGCACTGCAGGGTTGCGGGCAAGAAATCTGTGCGTACTAAAGTTGTTCTAAAAATGATATTATTACTTATTGCACAGACCCGGAACAAAAATGGATCCGTAATATTTGCCGTAGAGTATCTAAACGCGTTACAGTACGCAAACTTTTGAACGATGAGTCCCGGTAGTACAGTGCTCTGGGGTTCAGACCGATCATCGGGCCGATACTATTAGAAACAAACAGGTCAATATACACTTGCGCTATCTCGACTCTTGAGCTCGAGGATTCGTGTATCCGTGGCCCAACTGACATACCAAATCTTCAATGATATTTGCAACGAGTCCGCTGCTAGATCCTATAAACAACCCCTTCTACTGTCCTGCTATACCTCCAGCTGCATACCTATACGCTCTTAGAATCCAAGTCCGCCGATACCAACGCCGCTGCCGTGGAGTTGGAACTCGCGGGAGGAATATAGGGAAGGATGCTTCACTGCTGTTGTGCTACGCAAGGCTTCTTGAGCAAGCTACAAGCTCTGAAGCGAGTGAAGAAGACGGTGGCGATCTAAATAGTGAAGGAGGAGGGTGGCCGATCGGTCATTTGCCGTCTTGCAGTGTTGGTGGAAGTTCAGATTCACCATGCCCTGATGGACCGCTAGATCATCCTTCTTGGGAGCGAAGTCAAAGTTCTTCTGCTATTGAAACATATTTTCCATATGAAGCTCGCAAGCATTCTCCTTCGACTGCTGCTACCACGATTCTGCCCACTTCGACTGTCCACAAGCGCAAGTTCTCTTCCTTGACAACATATACTGATCTTCGAGGACCACCCAAATGCGCACCATCTATTCAATCCTTTCACGATAGCTCTTATGACGTGGAACTCAAGAGAGAGCGACTTGATTTCTATGACTCTTTATTCCCTTCCTCACCTGCTATCTTGAAACCCTCTCAGGAGAATGATACTAATCCTAATACTAAAGAAGATGTTCAAACTTTTGTCGACCGTCTCGATACTGACATTATTCCCGGAGCACGCGTTAAAGGACGTATTTTGGACAGTGGCTTGGACCTGAATTATCAAAACGTTGTCGATTTACTAGCTACGAATGGTATTATCTTCCCACTACGCGCCGTGAAGTTTTATAATCAATTACAGGACTTCTTACTGAGCGTATACTTGATATTATAAGCAAAGAAACCACAGTCTGGCGTCTCTCACTCTCGGAATCCATGGTCGACGAGAACGGGCTCAACCTATGCGGGAACGATTTCCTCGCTGGTGCGCTTTATTGAGCATATGCGATAGGTTCCGACTTCACTCGACATATTTCTTATAGCATTCAAGAAACCAGACAGCTTCACTTACCTCTCAGAACTATCCTTCTCAGGAACACGTGTCGAAGACTTTCATCTCATCAACATCCACCACTTACCACGTCTTTCAACTCTTTTCCTGAACAACACCGGGATTGGAAATGAAGCGTACATCTACCTTGTCTTCTGTATCATCGATCTAATTCCTTCATTAGCGTGTTCCTCTTAGTCCCACTGAAGAACTCTCTACGCCAGCTAACAATCGCCACCAACCCACACATCGATGATGAATCCATGCCTGCAATCCTGCTTCTTTCTAACCTTTCATTCTTATCCATTCTGGACACGAGTATTACCATGGACGGTCTACGTCGCTTCGCCAAAACAATTTCTGAAGATAAACGCGTCATAGATATTGAAATCCCTTTTGCTTGCGAACAGTATATCGACAGTATGCACACTCTTATATCTTTTCTTCGATCTTTTTATGCTCTGCAATGATAATGCTAGCTCTCGAAACGAAATACCTGCTCAACATCAAACCGCCTTTTATCTCAAACCCTGAAATATGTAATCAACTATCCAACGTAGTCCTCGTACGGAATTTAACAGCACACGCCGAGGTCAATCCCGATATTTTACCTACAGGGACGAGAGACGAGATGATTGAACGACTGGAGGGGATTCTTCGCCGGCGTGAGATGGATTTGGTCGTTAGAGCTATGATTACCGGTGAAGTTTTACATTAGAAAAGTTACTAACTCTGTAGACTATGTATGTTCTGAGAGCAACGAAATTGTGTATTTCTATCAGTACCTTACCACTCATCATAGATTAGCAGAACAATTACAAGGTTCAGTGAATTACCTCAGGAGCCTGCTCAGGAGGGTTGTTCTCCATCCAAAAACGTTCGTGCTTGCGTGGACCAAAAATTTTATATATAAATGACCACCGCAGGGGTCGAACCTGCAATCTCCTGATAACAATATTCATCGTAGTCAGACGCGATGCCATTTCGCCAGGCGGCCAGTGAACTTGCAAAGAGCTGTTGGGTACAGATTCCGCATACTTTTGCGTGCATGCTCTACATAGACGTGCCTGGCAAGTCAAGTAAACTTTTGGAAGGATTCAAATTAAATTTAAATAATACTCAAGTTTACTGCATACATAGAAGGCATGGACTTTGACAGGCTCCTCAATCATCCGCTGGTTCTGTTTACATTAGTGCCTTCCGACGTAAACTTGTTTTACGCAGCAAGGACGAACGGGTGCTTAAGGAGCCTGGGGCTGAAGGAATTCGCTACAAGGTTAACATTTTAACAACAATCCTGCCTGGCATTTTATTGTCATTATCAACAATAATGTTTGTCGGAAATTATCTAACAAACTTTTTGTTGTCCTCCGATCAAAAAAATTAAACGACGGAAGTAAAACTTTTCCAGTCATGACCGAGACAGGGGTCGAACCTGCAATCTCCTAATACCAACAAGATTCAAAACTACAAAGTTTCATCGTAGTCAGTCGCGATGCCATTTCATGATTTACTTTCCTGCTACACAACAAATCGGCGCAAAAACCTTTTTCCTAGCTTCTGTAGGAGTCATACACCTTAACCATCGGTGGATATGTATTGGTAAAACGGAAGGTACTTCTCTAACATTTAAAAAAATGACCACCGCAGGGGTCGAACCTGCAATCTCCTGATAACAGTTTTAATCGTAGTCAGACGCGATGCCATTTCGCCAGGCGGCCGCTATTACTTATTGCACTGTTGCCTATACGATCGTCCGCGATGATGTCATGCACTTGTTACAACTGACTGAAGTAATGCCGTCGTACTTGACCTTTGATACTTGTGTATGCAGTTAGTATTAACTAGTATTAGCTTTAATTCAAATTGTTAGAACCACTAAGGCCTCGATGTTCCTCAATAAATGCTCAGACACAGACACTTTTAACGAAACAGATATGTGCATTCATGTAGTACGGCTACTATGTTGACGAACCCAGCTATAGTATGGAATGTACATATAAACTAACAATGAACAAGAGCCCACTCCTTCACAGGTTAAGGTTGATGGGGGTGCAGCCAAGAGCGACGACACCATCTAATAGTAAAGTCTCGAATTAGCTACCAAATTAATGCTAGTGTATAATGATTAAACTTACTGAAGGAGTTGTTAGTGCAGCAGACAGGTTGGGCAGAGCTATGTGGATTGATTCGTTAGTTTAACAGCATATATATATCAAGAAGTTGGCACCCACCAAGAGTTGCCTGCGACACCAATAACGGAGATGGGAGAGCAAGTCACGCCAACTTGACCGGTGACCGATCCAACGACAATTCCCAAAAGGCCGAGGAGACCTGCAACGGAGGGGCTGTTGGCAGACTGAACGCTGTTGCCTGTGATCGAATGGCAGTCCTTTAGTCAAAATTGTAAAAAGATACATAAATGCAGACACGTACAGCATTGAAGATTGCCGGTGTTGCAAGAGGACGCAGGAGCGCCTGTGGCAGCCGCAAGAGTAGCGAGAGCGAGGGTGGCAACGGAGAGCTTGAACTGCATGATAACTATGTGATAAGTACTTGAACAACGACTGCTGGATGTCCTAGTGAAGAATATGCAGTAGCACACAGAGGCCTTTTAAACGTTTTTGCTGTTCTATTATCGTCCACGCGTCAGAGTTACAACAGAACGAGTCGTCATCGATTCCTTCAAAATCTTCATGTCGACGAACGTTGAAGTGGAGCATCGCGGAAAGTGGAGTAAAGAAGATATATTTGATGTTCTTAGACAAGTGACAGAACGCAATCAAACTGGATTACAGCTATTTGCAAATCAATGTAGCGGTCAAAATGAACACACAGCTGAGCTACTCGGCATTGAGTGTCCCGGTCCAGGGAGATGGCGCATAACAGCAACTATTCCAGAATAAGTATACAACACCTGCCGGAACAATTTTCGTGGAGCGGAATGTATATCAAGTGGAGCTCGAAGACAGTTGTGTGTGCCTTGACCGCTACATCGATTTGCAAATAGCTGTAAGAACTCGTTGTATGTTGGCGTATATTGTTCTCAGATATAGCCGGTGTCCCCCGGTGTCGCGCACCGAAGAATCAAGGTCCCATGGGAGTTTCGAGAATGACTTGGCGCTGGTAGGAGATAAAGATGGTGAGAAAAGAACAGGAATTGACCACGAGGCCGAGGAATAGTGTCCATTTTGATTTTGATAAACCCGTAAGACAGCTCATTTACGAAAGAGTATATAAATATTGAAGGATGACATCATGAAGTGCGATAGTACGAGCTGTTTTTCCATTTCGGTAATTGACAGCTGCGCATACAGATACTCTTTTCCATTGAGAAAACTTAGAAACGGGTGCAGTTGCGAAAATTGCGAGGGAATCCTTTGCCGCATTCATTCTCGTACAGTGGCATTGTATTTCCTTGGCCTGTTCAGCGTCCCCTTCCAGTAGCGACGAAGTGTTTCCTAGTTTCTCCAGCAGCTTGAAGGGCTTTTATGGATTGCTGTGAATATACATGTCGGCCAACTATACGGTTCAAACTATCGCTGTTGGAGGTTTCAACACCCTTCCTTTCGTAAAGGTTGGAGAGTGTCGAGGAATACTGACACCGACGTGATAAAATTGCTGCAATTTTATCAGGCAATAAACTATGTTTGAAAGCACTGCCCTCTTTTCATGTAAGAGCGGGAGAATTTAGGAGAGACCAAGAGGAATACTACTGACACCGATGTATTAATCTGTCAATCGTCATAGATGTCTTATAAATACTACGTGGAAGAAACGCGGCCATTAAAATTCCCCAAGGAGATCCTCAGTGAAGTTCAACTACGTAGTGGAGATGGGAGTGAAATTCGTCACTTAACTAGCCCGAATGATTCCCGGTCAAGATCAAGTAGAATAGAATATGCCCTAGCTTTTTCAATAATATCACCCAATACTTACGACGTGTTCATCTACAATTATACTTGTACAACACATCAGTTCCTTTTGAGTGCTGATGAAAAGTTGGGAGGAAGTACCCCATAATGTTGAACCACCATTATCCCATGATTCCCATCTACCACGCCGAGTGTGGTGGCAACCCGTGAATATATGATCCGCTAGTAGTAAGCCTACTATGGCTCGAAGGGAGCAACCTGGAGTGTAAGACTTTTCATGAAAGGTTACAATTCCTGCTAGTGTATGAATCGATTGATACTATGATAGGTACTATGTATAGGCTGAAGTTGTTACTCAGGAAGCTTGCAGGAAGCTGGAAATTTGAAGGCAGGAGGAACCTTAGGGTCGGAGGAGCAACTGTGGTTGAAACATGCACATAACACGTCTTGTAAACAATAAGAGAGAGGATTGAAATCTGAAAATTTGACTTTTGCCATTGGGAATCGTGATAGTTTAAAATCGAATGCTATCATGTGACGATGTTGTCAAACACATCCATTGATTCAAATTGAAACAGCGGTCGCGGTCGAGCTTCGTTCGCTCAACTTCGCTGTTTGCTCTGAGTCAAGCACTTTTATTTACGGTTCTAGTTGGCTTGCCTGGGCTCACCCACTTTTCTTCTTGTAGTTGTTATTCTCTGTTGGGTGAGGCCATTCCGTTGGAGCTGTTGGAACGTCAGGCGTTGGCGTTGGCATTTCCCGGGGAGTGCGGTGATAGAAGTCTAACTTAGTCCATGCATACGCACGCACAACTTTAGCAAATGATCCCTAGCTATTCTCTGTAATGGCATCAGGAAAGATGTTTACCATGCGAGTCCTACACACGAGCGGGTCGAGCTAACAGTTGTCGTGTATTTCCTTTCGGCGCTTACAGCCACGCTTCCCTTCCCCGTATGTGTTAAGGTCGAACTCGCGGTTGTAAAGCTTAAAGCTTAAAGGCTCGAATTATTTGAGAATGGCGCACCATAGTAGTAATTATTAAGTAAGTCGTTACAGTCATTCACTAGCCAGTGGAACAAATCCATTTTTAACGCCATTTCTCGCCGTAACCAATCAAATCCTTTTGCATTCGAGTACGCATGTGTCTTAGCTATATTCTTTTGTAATCACATTACCCGTCTGACTGATAAAAAAAGAGTAGCATTGCTGTGAAGGTGCATAAAAGGGGTCAAATATCGTTAACGCATGAATTATGTTCTAAATGAGCTAGTTTTTTTGAGGAGATTATAAAATAATGTGATGTGTGATTAATCACCGCAAATGTACGAAGTTACTATCAAAATGTTGTGTGGGGATGTCGAGGAAGACGACCGGAAGAAGATAAAGGCGGCCATGTCACGTCACGCTTATTTTCTATATATATGGAGATAAAACCGACGAAGATTTCCAAATGCAACTACAGTCATCCACCCTCGGTTTTTACACTACATTTAAATTTTTTTTATCTTATTTAAATTTGTGTGATCCATTCTCCTTAATATATGTTAGAGATCATTTATATATGCATAATTTACGTAGTGCATGTGTTTTTACAGCTGTTTGTCGAAATGTAACGGCAAGGTGAGAAATTTCCGCACAGATGGGTATTTTGAGCCATTACTATCGTTTGATGGGTGTTGCAGAACTTTTTGGATGCGCAATCGTCTTCACTTGGCCACTTTATTTCTCAATAAATTTTACACAGGTCAAATAATATGCTTCTCAGCTTTAAGAATATGTATTTTTTATGGTATGAATGTGTTGTCTGGCTATAACTGTAGGCCGTTAAAGTTGGGGACCTAACTCACTGGGTGTTGCAAATTTCGTCACACATCGTCACGGTTGATTTCAGAGTCAACACACGGGCATTGTAAGCGGAATTTGAATCTAAGGGGAAATTGATTAATGTGCAAGCACATTCATTTCGGAGCTTGAATACAAACGCCCTGTGGTACTCTCTTTTGTCACGGTCGAATGTAATTCACATTCTATACTTGCTATTTTGAAGATTTCGCAGAAATTTTTATATTTTGATTTCTATTGCAACTATAATAATATGTCCCAATTTTTGGAATGAATCTCTGATTTTATGCATTGTTATTGAGCAAAATGTACCAAAATGCGACGTTTTTGCATGTATTTTATACTAATCCATCCTCAGTTCTCAAATTTCTTTGAAATAAAATACAGAATTATAAACAATGGGCTTGAGCGCACATGAATACCAATTTTCTAAGTTATTTCAGTCGATGTGTTATAAAATGGTGTTTTGCAAACTCAGTGAGTTTGCATCACTAGGTAAGCGATAGTATGGGAAGTTGTTACACGGCACTGTACGGTACAATCACGCGTCAGATTCATCTGATTTTAGTCCTCCGCTATCTCCGACGTTGATATCAACATCGACTCGTCCTTTACCTTCATGAGTAGTCCTAGTTTCAGTTCCATACCTTTATTCCTCTGTGTTCTCTATTTTTTCGTACTTCTTTTTCTTTCTTCTAGATTTTTGTGGTCTTGTAGTAATGTTCCAGTTCATTTTCCTTTAGCAGATTTGGTATGTCTCGCCATTGGCTAGCTGAAATATATTGCATGCGATAGCATAGCAAGGTTGAAATAGAAATTAATATAGTAATGCTGATCTAGTATCATGTAAAGGTATTTATTCTTGTAATCTAGTTTTCTTACTCTACAAGATATGCCCTTGTTACTGGGTTTTAGCTCACTACAAGCAATCGCAACTCGAATTGGGAGATATATATGATATAAATGGGTGATATGTGCAAACTTTGAGTGAAATTTTTCTGAAATTTAGTCTCCAATACGTCCGCATACTCTTGTAACAATTTCAATCCAATCAAAATTTCAAAAATATGAGAAATTCCTTCATGCATTATAATGCATTATAAATTACAACATAATATTTTTTATTATCTATATATCAAGGGGGCATGCAGATTGCAAAAATCGAACTAGGGTCTTTTTTTTTTCTAATTGGCAAGTCGTTGACCCCCCCCCCCTCTCAAAATACTTATGTAATTAATGACGTAAAGATCACGTTACTTTAAATTACCATATATGAAATATATTATATTTTTACTTCCGTGTCTTCTTCTAGCCTCGACCTCCCGCACCCCGCTGCTCTTCATTTTACTTTTACTCTTCACCTCACAAGTATTGCAAGCTCAGTTTTTTCAACTCTTCAGAGGATTAATAATGCATCCCATATGAAACTAGTAGAATCCAATGCGAGTAGGTAAAACAGTAGTCAGGTACATTATAAATCGGTCTCCTTCATTGGGCTTCTACAAGGGGGCACGCAGATTGCAAAAAGCGAACTAGGGTCCTTTTTTTCTAATTGACAAGTCGGTGACCCCACCCTCAGAATTATAATACTTATGTAATCGATGACGTAAAAATCACGTTACCCTAAATTACCATATACAGAATTTACTTCCGTGTCTTCTTCTGGCCTCGACCTCCCACGCCCCGCTACTCTTCGTTTTACTTTTACTCTTCACTTTACAAGTATTGCAAGCCCAGTTTATCCAACTCTTCGGAGGATCAATAATGCATCTCATATGAAACTAATAGAACCCAATGCAAGTAGGTAAAATAGTAGTCAGGTACATTATAAATTGGTCTCCTTCATTGGGTTTCTATTAGTTATAAGGCCGTTATGGCATTTAAATATATATATATGTGAATTCACTGTGTTCTTTTCATACAGCTGCTTGCGAGTCAATTGATAGTAGTACTGCGTGCACTCAAAATTTAATGGGGGTTACTGTTGGGATGAAAAAGTATTGCGATCAACAAATGTTATGTAATCTACAGATAAGATTTCCAATCTTATCATCCTATGTATGATGTCACTTCAAAATCACTTCAAAAACCACCTCTCTTGATATTTGACAGTTTAATCAGTTATACCCACAATAGAGAAAGTCATTTTAGGGCTTGTAGGCCACGCAGATATGCTGTAGGATTAGATTTTCAACTAAAATACAATGAGTTCCAATAATTTTGCGGGCTAGCGCAGTGATTGAATATGGATTCACCGAATTCAGCTCGCAAACTACTCAGTATACCTCTACATTCGAGAAACTTTGGTTTCAGGTACACATTTCCTCACCCAAGATACCAGCAGTCGCCGTGCAGTATATGTCTGGAACGAGCAGATATTGATATTAGTAGATTTCGCGATTCATTGCCGCTGGAAGCGAAATGTGTGACAAATGATAAATCTCATTCGCTTTCAGTCGGCGATTGGCAATTGCGTACGCTAGACGGCACGGCATTTGCCAAGCACTGATTGCGCAGTACCCCTTGCTGACCGATGTCGTTGCCTTGAATAGCTGTGGGATTCAATCTTTGTCGCATGTTTCTCATATAAAATGTGTGCCTTACAAAAATATTCGTTCATACATCACTGCAACTCACAATGTTTAATATCGCCAACGATATCCCAGACCTTTCAGGAAAGGTCATATTGATAACAGGAGGTGTGACATTCCATATTCGTGTTTATTTTATGTTCCCTACTTAACTATTCTCCCAACAATAGGAACTGCTGGTCTAGGAAAACAAACCATGCTCACGCTCTCCTCTCACTCCCATCCACCTGCTCAGATCTACTTCACGGGCCGGAGTCCTACTACAGGCGCAGCTATAATTGACGAAATCAAGTCCAAAGTTCCAAATGCCAACCTTACATTTGTTCCTCTCGACCTTAAATCCCTGAACTCCATTAAATCTGCAATATCAGAATTGAACTTGGAGAGGTTGGATATCCTCATCTGTAACGCGGGAATCATGGCTGTTCCAGCTGAATTGACGCAAGACGGCTATGAGATTCAGTTCGGTGTCAATCATCTTGGACAGGCATTAATCATTCGCCTTCTTTTACCTGTCCTTCTAAAGACTGTTGAACTTCCGGAGAATTCGAGTAATTCAGGAAGGATAGTAATCCTTACATCCAAAGGGTTCGGCCTTCATCCATCTGGAGGAATCATCTTCAAAGACCTCCGTACCGTTCAGGACTGCTACGCATTTGGTCCTTGGATAAGGTACGGACAAAGTAAACTGGCCAACATCTTCTATGCCGCAGAGCTCTCCAGGCACTATGGGGACAAAATTACCGCCCTTTCGGTTCATCCAGGTGTGATCAATACGGGGTTAGTAAGCGGACTAGCATGGAGAGACCGGATGATCGTTCGTGTGACTACTATTGGGCAGGTGGTCAGTCTGGAAGAAGGAACATGGAATTCTCTGTGGGCTGCCACTGTTGAAAAGACAAAAGTGGTAAACGGGGAGTTTTACGAGCCTGTAGGGATACCAGGGAAGCATATAAGGGAGTCGAAGAACGAAAAGATGGCTGGAGAGTTGTGGCAATGGACTGAGAAGGAATTGGAAGCATATTTAAACTAAGACTTTAAATTAGGATATATATCTCTTCATTTTGTTGAAAAAAACACTAGCCCACGGCGAGGGTCGAACTCGCAGCCTTCAGATGTCCGGAAAATTGAGCCCATGTAGTCAAGAATTCGTAAGAGTCTGACGCTCTATCCGATTGAGCTACGCGGGCGATAAATATTTCTTCATTTACTTGCGGCACGTTAATCCATAGAGTTTAAAAAATAAAATAAAATTCTTCACGTGAGATATCTCGGGCCGTTTGATAATTTTAAATAGATAGTTTTAAATAATTTATTGCCACGTGGTTGACTCTGCTAAATCTCGGAGATAACAGTCACGCTTAGCTCAAACGGACACGTCGACAGCAACGTCGAGCTGCTAATCCACATTCCTTTAAGTCTCTCTTCTACTCTGCTGGCCGGTTCATTCTCCTCTCCTCCTCTCACCGAGGTACATAGCAAGAACACTCCCTTGCTCGCTGTCGACGACGTCGACCAGCTGCTCAAAACAGCCCACCGGTCTCTTCTCCCGGTCTAGCCGTCTAATTTGTATATCACCAACCTCGCAAAAATGGACTCCTCCATCCTCGACAAATTCACCAAACTCGACTTTTTCCCCAAGATCCCTACTGCGTATAAAGCGCGGTCTGAATCACGAGGGTTTATTACGGTCTTTGTGTGTTTTCTGACCCTGCTGCTCCTCTTCAATGATATTGGAGAGTATATCTGGGGCTGGCCGGATTACGAGTTCAGCATTGATACAAATAAGCAGAGTTATTTAAATATTAACCTCGACGTGACGATTAATATGCAGTGTCGTTGTAAGTTGGCTGTCTTTATGGCCTATCAAAAGGTGTATTGATTGATTGGTCGTAGACTTGAGTGTGGATTTGAGGGACGCTATTGGGGATAGGCTTATGCTCAGTGGTGGATTCCGTAGGGATGGTGTATGTCTCTCCTGTATTCTTTCCCCCTCCAACCCTAATCCTCGCCCTTTAGACAAAATTCGACACAGGACAAGCAACATCACTCAAGTTTGCCCCTTCCCTTTTTCCTCCTTGCCGCGCTAATTCCTCTGACCCTATAGAGAACACGCCGCAGCCCTCTCTGCCTCTCAAGCACTCGCGCAGTCCCGTAAATCACGCGGATTCTTTAGCAACTTTTTCCGTAGCAGCAAGCCCTCATTCAAGCCTACATACAACCACGAAGCAGATGCGGGTGCCTGTAGAATATACGGAACGCTTATGGTGAAGCGTGTTACTGCGAATCTGCACATTACGACGTTGGGTCATGGCTATGCTAGTTACGAGCATGTGGACCATAGCAGTGAGTTTTTGTGAGTTCTTTTGGATTTTGGAATACAACTAATGAGGACCTAGTGATGAATCTATCGCATATTATATCCGAATTCTCATTTGGCCCCTTCTTCCCTGAAATGGTACAACCCCTCGACAACTCCTTCGAGAAAACGGATGATCGTACGTCCCTCCCTTCTCCTTATTTTTGCTGTATTCTCACCTTCGATTTCAGCCTTCGTAGCGTATCAATACTTCCTCCACGTAGTCCCAACAACCTACATCGCACCTCGTAGTTCTGCCCTGCACACACATCAATACAGCGTAACGCACTACACCCGTGTTCTAGAGCACAACCGCGGCACCCCCGGAATCTTCTTCAAATTCGACATCGACCCCCTCGCCATCACCGTCCATCAGCGCACCACCACCCTCCTACAGTTTATTATACGAGCAGTAGGAGTGGTCGGCGGAGTATTCGTGTGCATGGGATATGCCATCCGCGTAACCAGGAGAGTTGGCGAGGTCGTAACAGGACAAGATAAGCAAGAAGGAATAGTAGCTGCCCAAGCCTCAGGTGCCCGTGTAGGACTCAGAGCGAAATGGGCAGGTGGAGACATCCGTTCACGACACCGCAGTAACAACAGTACAGGCGGCGGCGCCTCTTCGCCATGGTACGACTCTAGTGCAGGGACGACGCCCAATCCTTACGCGGCGTACACGCCTACTACGGGCGGGTATGCAGGTGCACCGAGCCCGTATT
The DNA here is from genome assembly GCA_036940585.1 of Cyathus olla. Taxonomy (NCBI): domain Eukaryota; kingdom Fungi; phylum Basidiomycota; class Agaricomycetes; order Agaricales; family Nidulariaceae; genus Cyathus; species Cyathus olla. Next base: position 32,096 of record JASFCY010000018.1, read on the forward strand.
TGCCTTCTCCGTCTGTGTTTGGGAGTTTGCAGGGAACACCTGCTGCGAGTTCGTTTGGCCCTCAACTTGGGCCCTATACGCCTGCGACACCTGGTTCTGGGTTCACTCCTTCGACGCCTGGGTTTGGGCCACCTCCATCACCTATGGTTAATGGCCATAGTAATGGGAATGGATTGAATGGTAATGGGCGTGGGCCGCCGAAGAGCCCGAGTCCGCCTAGGAGGATCAGTCCTGTTAGTCCGAAGAAAGATGATTAATTGATGATAAGTATGTTTTGTCGTTGGCGGATGGAGCGAATGTAAATAAATACTTGAGCCTATTTTTGCATTTCAGTTAGTTTCCTTGTTTTTTCCCTGTATGTACGATTTTTATGCATATCTGGATTCATTCAAGTATTGTCGTGGTCATTTGCCATTCCACATATCTTGCGCTGTACTATATCAGGGGGTGCTTTGGACAGTTTCTACATTATTTGTAAGAGTCCTCAGTACCACCTTCCCCACCATTTTCCTTATCATCACCTCCAAACCCTACAGACAACTCGAACCCGAAAAAGGGTCTTCCTCTTCAACACCGGAGAAATATCCAGTGTCGGTCCGGTGATACGACGCACAGCTTAAGTTATTTAGTTTAAATATGCCTGAAGCTCCTTCTCAGTCCACTCCCACAGTACACCTGCCAGCTTGTCGTTCTTCGACTCTCTCGTATGTTTCCCGGGTATACCCACTGGTTCATAATACTCCCCATTCACCACTTGGTTTTTATCAACCGTTGCAGCCCACAGGATATTCCATGATCCCTCCTCCACACTAACCTTCTCCTTTTTGCCTCCGAAATACGATTTTGCCCATTCAGTCCATGATAGTCCACCTACCATTCCGGTAGTTATGATACCTGGATGCACCGAGAGAGAGGTAATCTTATCACCATAGCGCCTGGAGAGCTCAGCCGCATAGAGTAAATTCGCAAGTTTACTTTGCGCATAGCGAATCCACTGTCCGAATGCGGGCGACTCTTGCACCGTGCGCAGGTTTTGGAAGACGATTCCGCCAAAATATGGATGCATTGCGAAGCCTTGTGATGTGAGGAGAACTATCCGTCCTGAAATTTTAACGTTGTTTAATGAAGGCGTTTCCACCGTTTTCAGAAGGATGGGAAGGAGGAGACGTATAATTAACGCGTGTCCGAGATGGTTCACGCCAAATTGGATTTCGTAGCCGTCCTTCGTAAGGCCTGGCGGAACGGCCATAATTCCTGCATTGCATATTAGAATGTCCAATCTCTCCAGGTTTAGTCTTTCCAATGCGGATTTAACAGAGGCAAGGAATGAATGATCGAGAGGTACAAAGGTAAGATTTGCGTCGGGGGCTTTGGCTTTAATTTCGTGGATGATTGCTTCGCCTGTTGCGGGGTTGCGACCTGTGAAATATATATGTGCAGGAGGATGACTGTGAGTGGAGAAGGTGAGGAGAGTCTGTTTTCCTAGGCCTGCGGTACCTTCGAATAAAGTCAGCTAAGTGAGGATGGAAAGCACAAGGGTTAGAATAGACATGCATACCTCCTGTGATGAAAATGACTTTTCCTGTGAGGTCTGCTATATCGGTGATTGGGTTGAACATTGTGAGGCAAGTGTCTTTAATCTAATGCAGTTATGAATTGATACAGATTATATACAACCAGAACATAGACTCCGCAGCGGCGCAGCCGCCTGAGAAGGATCTAATAATATCAATAGACGCGATGACAGTGCGTGTCTGGATGCAATGCCCGACGTTATGACAAGTTTGACTGTATGATCTAAATCTAGCTAGCTGTTTTAGATGTTCTCCCAGTTACGTATACAATTTATTTGGAACTCGTCTGGCAGATAATGTGGCTAAACCTTTTCGAGTAGTGCCAGCGTTCAATATTCAATGGTCACCTCAAGAGTCAAGGCCATCACGCTGCGCGCGTAAGTCTTAGACATAAATATACTTATAGCCTGATGAATATCCAGAGAAAGGGCTGTAGCTGAGGGTATACTTGTGTAAAATTTGCAGTACTGAATCATTTCGACCGAGTGTTCGGGATTTTTTTGCGTGACACGAAAAATTGATTTGATGTTCTGTTCGAGCCCTGAAGTAATGCGTGCCAAGGGGGTGCTCTGTTCATTGCAGCTCTATAAAACATAGGAAAAAAGCGAAAACTTAAGTTTTTTATTATAAGTCATCGGCATTCTCAAGCAAATGTCAAGTCAGAATATCATAGTAATAAATAAATGAGTGTGAAGAAATTTTTATGAATGTATTATTATTTTTATCAATTTTTGGTTCACTAAACCTATATTCGCGCCGGACTGTGATGTGTGACAAATGACCATATCTTTTCTGTTTGCGACCCCTGCGTGATGCGTGACCGAACACTCGGTCGAAATGATCCAGTATATACAGTCAAACTTGTCATAACCCATAATCAAAAATGTCCAGATCTTTCTAAGATTTTCTTTGCATTCTGGTTTTTAAGTCGTTGCAACACATTCTAGTGAATGCCAGCTATCTCGTGGACTACGGATTTCATATAGTTCTAAAAAACTGCTCAAGATATGGGACAAAAACTATCCAAAAAACCCTATGGGTTATAACAAGTTTGACTGTACATTTAAAAATTAATGAATAAATACGCCATCCATAGCTTTCTATAGCTTGTGAATGTTACCAGACCCACAAATATCATAACTAAAAAGCTTACGGGTAGGCGTTCTTCGTGCATGAGAGGGGATAAATCCGACACATCGATTACTTAATTATCCTTACTTAATCAAGGCGCGTGTATAAGGAAATAACTGTGGCAAAATAGTTGGAAAACCAACGCCCCGATTCTATTTTCCAAAATTGTGAAAATGAATCCTTATTACCACAGATTTTGTAACTATTTTGCCGATGGTCATCAAGTCACCAGCCAGGAGTGTTTACATAATGTCATCGTCAGCAGTGTTGTCAAGGTCAGTCAATAAAGGTCGAAAGGGTCTGATTACTAATTGACTAGTTAATCAAAAAACTGGTCAGTCAACACCATTGATGGGGTCAGCGCCAGTCCATAGCAAAACTATTCTCACACGACTTTTTTGGCTGAAGGGGGCCAACCTGCATGCGCCTTTTCCCCATCATCCCTCCCAGCGACTCCACTTTCTCTCAATCTTCGCCTCCCGTCATATTTACAATGCACTTACAGTCCACCCCTGCAACTAACTACTCGCGAGACGATGCATACTGCAATTAGCACTCTCTTATATGTTCAACATACATCAATAATTTCAAAGTTAACATTAGTGGCTCCACAGTTTCCACTTGCTAGTATGGTACTGTGGAATGATATTTTTTCTATTCTCTTCACTTTGAGCACCCTGAAACATGGGTTGAAATTCTCTCCATCTATATATTCAGTGAGATACATTTTGCACCTCAGCAGTTGTTGGAAGAATGCTGAGGTGAGTTCTTTCAAGTATGTCTCAGCTTCCTTTGTATTTATGGTTTCCCTATGATGCTAGTAGGCCTATCATTTGATTGTAAATTGTTCCCATGCCACCTAAATCACCTATTTGGCAGCTTTTCAGTCAGAATGGAACTCAATACCATACTGATAAAACTCACAAAGCATCATGGTGCATGTCTTGCCTTC
>JASFCY010000019.1:17061-34905 GCA_036940585.1 Cyathus olla
TCGCATGGCACGGTCGGGTTCAGGTGGTGTTGAGCCCAAGTGTTGAGTTTAACTTTAGTGCTGTCTCATTACGCAAGCAACATTACTCGTGCACTCAGTCGTGATCTTCGCATGACACTTCCGTTCTTCGTCGACTCCCAAGCCAAGTGTAACTTTGTTAACTAAAGCACTTAACTTTATGATTTATGTGCTATGGTAGGAATTTCATTAAAGAATTGGTTAAGGCGAGGGTCATAGTTTTACTTATCGAATGAAATTGCTGACTTCAATTTATGGTTAGATGGTTTCAACCAAACTCTGGTCACCTTTCAAGCGCCCAACCTGAATTTACTTTTACTGCAGTTGTTATTGGTCTCGCCATTGGATGTCTGATATGTTTTACGAATCTAAGTTTGGGATTACAGTCAGGATGGATTTCCATGTACGTTTCCCAACATCTTCGATCGTATACCTTACTCATACTGTCAAATAAGGATGTCAATCCAGTCAGCTCTTATAGGATTTCTTATATCTCGCCTTCTTCCTACCCCATTAACTCCTCAAGAAATCATCGTTATTCAGACTACTGCAGTTGCGACTGGAACGATGCCATTGGCAGCGGGTTTTGTGGGGATTCTTCCTGCTTTGGGGTTACTTAGTGAAGAGAAGGATGGCACTCCTCCCATTCATCTTACCTGGTGGTCTGCGATAGGCTGGTCGTGCTCAGTAGCATTCTTTGGGTATGACATCAATGCTATCACCTAGCAAGCTATAGCTTATTCACGATCACAGTGTTTTCTTATCTCCTCCCATTCGCAAGCAAGTGGTGCGTTGATACTTTTGCTCTACGTTGTGTGTTCTCTCAATGTTTCTACAGATCATAGAGGAGCAGCTCGCTTTCCCATCCGGAACAGCAACAGCTCAGCTTATCTCTGTCCTTCACAAATTACCACCTCCAGATACCACCGTGCGGCATCGCAGAGGCTATGAGCAACTTGAGGGAGAGGATCCACATAGGACCAACACTGATGTAGTAGCTGACGCCCCCACAGCCGAACACGAGCAACCTGATACCGCCGATCGTGAAGTCGTAGAACAAGAAGGATGGCACTCTCTTGCTTATAGTTTCGCAGCCTCTGGGGTGTTAACAGTAAGAGTTCGAGAGATGGTTGACGATTTGAGTTGAACTTTACACAGCTGGCTTCGTACTTCCTCCCAGTCATATTTGCCATTCCTTTATTCGGAACATACCTGGCGAAAGAATGGCTGTGGTACTTCACGCCCAGTCTGTCATATATTGGACAAGGTATCATCATGGGATTTCCGACAACTCTAAGCATGAACTTGGTGAGTCCATAAGATAGGTTATGAATTAAACACGTTAAGACTTTACTAGGGTATGTTTGTAGGATGGGCAGTGTTGTCTCCTCTTTCAAAGTATTCGGGATGGGCTCCAGGTCCAGTTGGTGACATGTCCAATGGTGCTCGTGGCTGGATATTATGGATATCCCTAGGAATCATGTTCACTGACAGTGTGGTTTCTCTTCTACCTGTTGTCGCAGAGTACGCGAGGGATGCGATAAGAGGACGAAACACAAATCGCATAGCCCTTGGAAATGAGCGTCATTCAAGAGACAGCTATGAAACAGAAAGCGAGGACAGATTAGTTCCAATGCGCTGGGTTTTAATAGGTGTTATTACCAGTGTCATTATTGGGACAATACTGGTATGGATAGTATTCGGTGATGAAGGCATCAAGCCCTGGGCTACAGTTTTAGGTTTTATCCTTGGTGGACTACTCAGTGTCATTGGGTACGCTACAGCACTCTATTCAATGCTTGAATTGACTTATTTACGTCCTGAAGTGTACGTGCTCTTGGAGAAACTGACCTCAACCCAGTATCTGGATTGGGAAAAGTGTCACAGCTCTTCTTCGCATGGATTCAACCAGGAAATGTCGTTGCAAATATCATAGCAGGGGGCGTTGCTGAGGCAGGAGCCCAGCAGTCAGTTTTTATCTCTTATTTGAATACGTCCATGCCTAATATATTGAGTAGAGCAGGTGATCTTATGCAAGACCTCAAAACTGGGCACCTCTGCCATGCATCTCCTCGAGCACAGTTCTACGGGCAGCTGATCGGATCTTCGGTGTCAATAGTTGTAACAACGACTGCGTTCACTCTGTATAATCGCGCCTACGAAATTCCGGGACCATCTTTTCCTGCGCCTACTGCGTATGTATGGTTGAGTCTTGCTAGGCTTCTTCGTGCGTATTAGTGGTCATGTGCATTTGACGGTAGAGCTAAGGTTTCGATATCTAGGTGACGGCCAATTACCGGAGAAGAGTGCAGAATTCATGGCGAGTTTTTCTCTTCTCTTCGGACTTATCTCAGCTGCCAAGACCTACGCGGGAAGAAGACAGTCACGGTTCTCGAAGTGGCTGCCTTCGGGAGTTGCGTTTGCAATTGGGTTTTTAAATACGCCTTCGTTCTCGATTGCACGTTTGATAGGAGGAATCATGGAGTATGTCTACCGCACAAGGTACGCGAAAGACGGAAATGATATCCGTCTGATTGTGGTGGCCAGTGGGTTTGTGCTCGGAGAAGGTGTGGTTAGCATAGTATCACTACTTTTAAGAACTCTGGGTGTTGGCGTCTTGAGTTGCTGGGGATGTGGACATGGCCTTTGCGGCGGTTGTCCTGCTACCATCATTTCTACCATGTAATATTAGTATACCACATATCGAATGAGATAATTCATTGTTTAACACAGAGACCAACCCGATAAAATAATTGTGTTGTAACTTGTGACTCAAGTTGATTCCGTTCATTCGAACACGTTAGCTCCACGTCACGCACTGTGAGCACAACGATCATGGCCATAAACTACAACCCTCGCATGAAACACCCATAGCCACTATTCTCTATTTATCACCACTATGTCTCGAGTCGAGCTTGCAAAAATCAAAGCCCTCACCTTCTACAAGGATGCATACACAGCGGCACGTAGAACAACCGCACTCCCACAACTCGTTTGTCACGGATACCCGTGCAAGCTATACCAACCGGAAGTTGTCCGATGCACTAATTTAGGTGGGGGGTCGGGCACGGATGTTGATTGGAAGGTGTGCTTATATCCTGAGCTTGTAAATTCCGATACTTACGACGGAGAAAGTGTGAAGCGGACCTCCCGGAGTCCTTGCGATTTGGGAAGGTCGAAGTCTCATGTGAAGGATGGTCAAGCCCAGGTGATCCTTATGTCCTGAAAGGCTCGTATTCTCTTCATTACGAACATCAACGCGGTAATACTTAACTTCGGTGAATATTTAGGTTCATGTTCACTGGATTACAGACTTGTCCAGGTTCCAGGAAGTCTTAGGAATTCAGACGGGCCTATTTTTCGACGTAAGTTCTGGCACTCATCTGTTCCGCACTCTTCATTTAATTTTCGTTTTACAGAATATGACTGGTCGGCGATTATGTTCTGGATGCTTTGGATTGGAGTCCTGGCATTTATACTCTACAGCTTCATAGCCTCATGTTTTCACCGTGACGATCAGCCACCACAGGGACGCAGCTCAGGTTCTGGCCCACGTCCGGGTGGAGGATATGGTTCGGGATGGCTCCCTGGGACAAATGATGATCCAACTGGTCCCCCACCTCCATATTCAAAAACCGCTAGTACTCAAGCTAATCAAGCAGAGCCTGGTTGGCGGCCAGGTTTTTGGACTGGAGCATTACTAGGAGGCGCAGCCAATCACTTCTGGAATAACCGGCGTCAGGCTCAACCTCGTCCTCCTACATGGGATTGGGAGCGCGAGCAATTTTCCCCTAGGGCATCTTTATTCGGCGCGCCGAGACGGAGAGCGCAGCTATACAACGATGATGATCGAGGAGAAGGAAGTTCAAGTCTTGGTGCCATGCGGCAAAGTACCGGATTTGGCGGCTCGAATGTTCGATGATTAGTAGGCATGTATGGATCTATGATTCTATATATCTTCGGACCTTGGTTTATGCTTTGAACAGAGTCATAAAATGTAACGATATTTAACGTGTAATGTATTCATCTGCTAGTGTTGTCGGAACCTGAACATTCGTGAAAGACATCGCCACATTGCTATCTGGGGATAATTGTCGGCAGCACTCCGTACGGACCTTCTCCTAGTGTCTGTGGTCACAGTTGCATTTATTTTAATGTGGCTATAACCAAGCTAAAACATGATAGAACTGTTTTTGGTGGGTGTGTGCAGGGAAAAAACGAGGCTAATGTTCGATGTTTGGTAGAATCCAAGAAATGGAGATATTGTGGTCAGTGGCTGGCGGACAAATGTCAATATATGAATCAGACTTCTCTGTCGCCTTTTGGCTTCACATTGACACCGAACTATACCCAGCAGCTTTGTACCTGCTCGACAATTCAATTCATCTGGAGCTATATCGGGTCTACCTCAATGGAATGCGTGCGTGACAGTAACTAAAATAAACATACTTAAGGCAACGCCGCAATGTCGTGAAACCGTCAAGCACCTTGCAAAATGAGGCTTTCTCTGTCTTCAATTGCATCCCTCGCGGTCCTGATCACCTTCAGTAGACCTGTAGCCTCAGTCGCGGTCTGGGGACAGTGTGGAGTAAGCTCTTCCTGTTCGCAAGATGGTCTATATGCTAACCACATACTAGGGCACTGGATACAGCGGTTCTACTACCTGTGATGCTGGAAGCGCCTGCATTAGAGTTAATGATTGTACGCTGGTATAACGTGAAATGAAGATGTGTATATAACTGTATTTCATCCGACTGTAGATTACTTCCAATGTCAACCCGGCACTGCAACAACGACTCCTACGGTGCCAACTACAACTCCAGGGGGAGGAACTGGTACGACAACTTCGACTGCTCCATCGTCCTCCGTTTGTCCCGGAGGAGCGACCACCAAGTTCAAATATTTCGGTGTCAACGAATCTGGCGCAGAGTTTGGGAACACTAAATGGCCCGTAAGTATGAGATCATGTCAGGATTTATTCTTAGGCTCAACACTTTATTTGCTGGGATCAGGGTGTGCTGGGAACAGATTACACCTGGCCTAGTCCAAGGTATGTAATTTATTTATTTAAGCTTTCGCGTCCCGTTGACTTTTGCTCACCTCAAAAGCTCTATCGATTACTTCGTATCACAAGGGTTCAACACCTTCCGTATTCCGTTCCAGCAGGAGCGAATGAGCCCACCCTCAGCAGGTTTGACTGGTGCATTCGACCAAACTTACTTGAACGGACTCAAGACGGTGAGCCACCCTCTATACTGAATTTTCACTTCTAATCCATGCTGGTACAGATTGTTAACTACATCACAAACAAAGGAGGATTTGCTGTTATCGAACGTATGTCAATGTTTTCTCATCACAAGTTGTATCTATAACATTGGCCATATAACCCAGCCCATAACTTTATGAGGTACAACAATGCTGTTATCACTAGCACATCCAAGTATGTCAATAGTACAAGTTCATTCTAACTGTCATGGCTAACATCTGTTTCCACTAGCTTCCAAACCTGTATGTTCAATTCGCTGAACTAAACGAGCCAGTTTTTTACACTTTATTCAGGGTGGAAGAATCTTGCAAACGAATTCAAGTCTAACTCACGTGTTATCTTTGGTACTCCTCTTCCTTTCAACGATAGCGATAGGTAGCATCTAAAACTGGGACCTAGATATCATGAACGAACCGCATGACATTGATGCTTCGACCGTATTTAGCCTTGTACGTGGCACTGAATGCCGGTCAACTAATGCTACTAAACTATTAACCATTGCAGAATCAAGCAGCCGTCAATGGTATTAGATCAAGTGGCGCTACGAGCCAACTTATTTTGGTGGAGGGAACTTGTCAGTACAGCCGACGTTGTCTGAAATGCGTACTTCCTTTTACTAACTGATTTTATGTAGCATGGACTGGTGCATGGAGTGAGTCTCTAAGAGGCATTGAATTGTACATTCGATACTCACACCTCTTCAGCTTGGACTTCTTCCGGTAATTCCAATGTTTTCGGAGCTATCAAAGATCCAAACAACAATGTTGCCATCGGTAGGTTTCACTCTTATTACCTTAAGAATATTAACCCTAAATCTGTATTCAGAAATGCACCAGTATCTTGACTCTGACGGCTCTGGTACCAGTCCTACCTGTGTTTCCTCCACGATCGGTGCTGAACGTCTTGCCGCTGCGACCACCTGGCTTAAACAGAACAATCTCAAGGGTTTCCTTGGTGAAATTGGTGCCGGTTCTAACTCTCAATGCATAGATGCTGTGAAGGGTGCCTTCTGTGCCATGCAGCAGTCGGGCGTTTGGCTTGGTGCTTTATGGTGGGCAGCTGGACCTTGGTGGGGTGACGTAAGTATAGTCCCTTTTCTTTCTAACCAAATATCTGATATCTTCGTTCCTTACAGTACTACCAGTCTATCGAGCCTCCCAGTGGGCCAGCTATTGCTCAGATTCTTCCACAAGCTTTGAAACCCTTCCTGTAGATGATTACTTAGGGGGACGTTACTCACCTTATACGAGTCTACTACTGGGGAAATTGGATGTACAAATGATGTACAAAGCTGTTTCTAACTATCCCATAATACGAGATATCTGCTAATGCCAGGGGATTTCAGACACATTTGGTAATTAAATCACAAATTTCTTTACTCGATTTATAACTCCCGAAGACCTTTATTGCTTGATGTCAGGTTAAATTCTTATAATGTTCTACAACGCCAATGTCAGTCCTGTCTCCTGTCAATGGGATAGTCCTCTTTCAGTGCCACATCGGCATTACGTGAATGACATGCTTTCCTGCTCTGTACCCCCCTCGGAGTAAGTAATTGTTCGTGATTAGCTCATTACTTTGAACTTCGCCAAAGACGTGCTAACCAACGCTATTGAACTCAATGGACTGTCGTTCTTTGTAGCAATACTAAGGATCTATCTTTATCTAGAGGCTCTGAGGCAGCGGTTTCTCTTACCTCTTTCGCGAGCCTTTCATCGTTCGTTTGCAGCTTTACTTTCAGTTTCATCTTGTATTATTGGTATCTAGTATATACATACCAGAACACTGAGATTTGTGATTCTCCACATCCAGCTGAGTTGGCAGTTAGTTAATAAAAGTTGAAGGAGGCTACAAAGGTTGAATGTTTAAACTAATATATCTGAAAATATTCACCTATATCTTGAATAATGTGTCTGAGCTCTTGCGAGCAGCGAGGGTCCCACCATAACTGGTATGATACGAGGCAACATACTGATATTGGCAGCTACTACTATTGTGGTTACATTATAAGTTTGTTTACAGGAATGGCTTAAGAGCTTGTGGAAGGATTTGAGAGATTGCAGGACCGCTGGGGGGTTCGATAGATTGGTAATACTAGAAAGAACATGAGAAAGTGCACGAAATGTGTTTGAAAAAGTGTGCAGATAACTCACGTCTCCCCACCATGGTCCAGCAGCCCACCATAAGGCACCTAAAGATCATAATATGTAAATCCTGACAATGCTTGTTAACAAAATGAAGTATACTACTCACCAAGCCAAACACTGGATTCTTGCATAGAGCATAGGGCACCCTTAATGGCTTGGATACAAACATTATCGGAACCTGCACCGAGTTCACCAAGGAATCCCTTAAGGTTGTTCTGTTTGAGCCAGGTAGTAGCGGCTGCGAGACGCTCGGCACCAATGGTAGATGACACGCAAGTTGGAGAGGTTCCGGAACCATCAGAGTCAAGATATTGGTGCATTTCTAAAGCGGGGTCAGGATAAATACATCGTCTTGTCGGAGACGATGCCCACCTATGGCAACGTTGTTGTTGGGGTCCTTGATGGCACCAAATACATCTGAGTTGCCAGAGCTAGTCCAGGCTATGCAGGGTATTAGTATATCTTGTACAAATATTCCTAATAGAAGCACACTTACTCCAGGCACCAGTCCATGCTATCGATTGGCGTGGTAAATAATGGTTTCTATTATAATGAACGACTGAACTTACATGTTCCTACAAGGGATGTCAGTATTTCAGTCGTTTAAAATGTCACAAATACTTTACCTTCTACGAGAATGAGCTGGGTGGTGGCGCCACTTGCACGAATTCCGTTGATAGCTGCTTGACTCTGATAAAAATATCAGTTCGATAGTAATTGGAGGGATAACTCATTAGCATACTAAATCGAATACCACGGAGGCGTCCATGTCATGGGGCTCGTTCATGATGTCTAGATTCTTTCTCAGTTTATATGTGGATGAGTATTACAGAAATATTACCGAAAATAACATTATTATTAGATTTCTACCGCGATAATTGAATAAGGGATACAAAAGGCGGTTAAGAAAGATAACTCACAAATTCGTTGGCAAGGTTCTTCCACCCTGGAAATATCGGGGTAAGTAATTAGCTGTGAGAGTAAATATGGGAAATTCTTTGACCAACATGTCTGGAAACTAAGCAAAGGTGTTAGCAATACTTCGAGAGCATGTATTGGTAGTAGAGACGTACTCTGAGGTACTGGTGATGATGGCACCATTGTATCTCATGAAGTTGTGGGCTGTTGCAAGGATGAGGGTCTTCAGCATTATTGGTATGCAGCTGACTTACGCTCAATAAGCACGAAGGCACCCTTTCCTGTAATGTAGTTAACGATAGTCTTCAACCCGCTTAAATAAGTGCTATCGAAAGGTCCGGTCAATCCAGTGGCAGGAGGGCTGAGACGTTCTTGCTGGAAGGGGACACGGAATGTGTTGAATCCTTGCTCAACAAAATAGTCGATAGAACTGGAACAATGGTATGAAAAAGTGAGGAATATTCGGACCGGTAAAAAAGTACCTTGGGCTAGGCCAGGTATAATCAGTTCCAAGGACTCCCTATCAAATAATATTTGAATAGAATGTCACAATCACCTAGGTAGTGCTCACCGGAATGTTCTGGTTACCAAACTCGGCACCAGATTCATTGACACCGAAGTAAGTGAACTTCGAAGTGGCTCCAGGGCAGGCAGTGGAAGAGGGAGCAGTAACTGTGGTAGAACTGCCTCCTCCAGCAGAGGTGCTAGTAGGTACTGTGGTCGACGAAGCAGCGCCAGGTTGGCACTGGGAATAGTCTGAAGCAGAGGCTCAGATATCAAGTATTTTAAATAAGAAACCCAACACACAATCGTTAAGGACAACGCAGTGAGATCCCGAATCGCACGTTATCTCGCCACTGTAACTAATGCCCTAAAGAAAATAATTATGCTGTCAGCGGCTTGCGACAGAAAGCATCGATATAAATGTGTGATGTACCCCACATTGCTGCCAGATGGCAACAGAAGCGACAGGAACACTAAGGGCAACGAGAGTCGCAAGTGAGGCGAAACCAGAGAGAGCAGTCCTCATTTTCAACAAACAGAGATGTTCTATTCTATGTTGCAGGTGCAACAGAATCTTATATACCTACTCAGATATAGGGAAGCCGTTGAAATTCCGACATATATCCAGAGAATAGTGTCCGCATGAGCGAAATTATAGCCAAAATACGTGCCGGGAGTCAGGGAATTTCAAGGAGAGGCGTTCGGATGATCCTAAGCGGAGCGATTTTACGGATCACTACAGCCTGTAGCTATTTCCAGATGGTCGTTAGTGAGCTATCTCCGTGTTTAATACCTATTAACCTTACTTTCTCCTGCCATCAACACATCATAAGGCCATTTAACATACCTTGACGACAAAGTTTATAGGGATACTAATTATGATGCGCGGTACTATGTAGCCATCTGAGTCCGTAGAACCGGCCGACATTTATCCAGAGCTAAAAATATGTTTCCTCCAGATAAGATACCTCTGCCAATTCTCAAACACATGTTGTGGAGTACAACATAAATGCACGCACAAAGACGTATGGATGAATGTCGAAAGAATTGGAAGAATGGGAGAGGCCACAAGCAGATACTTGGTTACGAACTTGGTGCTGTCCGGTGGGGGTTCTCCATGAACCTCGCACAGAATCTGAACCAGTCTTGATAGAAAATATAACAAATAGACATAAGAATGTTCTTGGATATCTACATGTAAAAGTCATAAAAGTAGGCAATGACTTCGAGTGTAATAATGCTACATACTAAAAAAAACTTATGCTGCTGCTTGGTGTTGGCTTGGTGGTGCTTTTCTTGCCCGTTGTTGTATCATGGAAGGCATTGATCGCGTCTGTGGAGGCTATGTTGTCCAGGTATTCGTGTAAGTTATATAAAAGATTCAGAAATACTCAAGAGTTGCTTAAGTAGGGGCCTATTGATGACTCGTTGGTGACCGTGGTCGGGTGATGTCCAAGGAATCGGAGTCTCGGACTTTGATCGGAGTCAAACCGACTTGTACTTTGCCGTTCTTCGAAGATCAGTGCGACCCATTTCAGCCTTCCTTAAGCTTCAAGCTCTAGCAACCTTGCTACTCTAGTGAAATCTGATTTGTAATAACATGATATAGGTTCCTAGCTTTTAAAACTTCACTACATTTCTTGCTTCGAAGAAGCTGAGACTGTATGCCAGTAACATCTTACAAGAATGGCTTCAATGCCTCCGAAAGAATCTGAGAGATAGAAGGACCATTGGGAGGTTTGATAGATTGGAAGTACTAGATAAAAATCTGAAGTTGGAGAAAATCAACTGGAGACCTGATCAAAGTTATACTTACGGACGAACTCAGACTCAAGTATATCCACAGGAGCCTAGATGCAATAAATCTACGTGAGGATTATGAACCGAGAGTGCTTGCTGTTATTTACATAGATTCCGTTGAAAAGGTGTCATTTAGGATGAATTTTACATATTGTGAAATTTATGACTAAGTGAAACATTTCCCAGTCTGCAAATCACAATAGAGAAGTAAAGTTTCTGTTGGATTTCACACCCGTCGAAACTTTTATTTCAGCGCATTATTTTCCAAATTTCTAAATAGGGCTCAAAACGTGAACAGAGTGCATGTTATTTTGCCTGCCATTTCACAATTGTCTAAATAAGCCCCTGCCAGGAGTGTAACAAAATATGAGTGAAAAGCATCTAAGGCAAGTGAGAAATGCAAGTTTTTAGGTAATGGATGTGGTCCATGTACAAGAAGATGCGCACGATTGATTTCACATGACAATAAATGAGTCTTATTCTAATCAATTTTGCATCGATATTTTGCATAGTGCTAAATGTCTCTTTTTGGAAACATATTTTGCTAAGATCAAAATACAATTAAAGGATGTATTTTGCACTCGGCAAAATATGTTCCCAAAAAGAGACATTTAGCACTATGCAAAATATCGACGCAAAATGTAATTTGTAGCATATGGGAAAAGATCAAATCTCAAGATTCTTTTCCAATTGTGCAAAATTGATTGGGATAAGACTCATTTATTGTCATGCGAAATCAATTGAAAAGGTGACATTTAGGATGGATTTTGCATATTGTGAAATTCATGAGTAAATGTCACCTTTCCCAATCTGCAAATCACAATATAGATCTAAAGTTTTCGTCAGATTTTGCACTTGTCAAAACTTCTAATTCTCTACATTATTTTGCATGTTTCTAAATAAGGCTCAAAACTTGAAGAAAGTGCATTTTATTTTGCATGTCATTTCACAATAGGTGAAATATACCCCCGCCAGGAGTGTTAATAAGTGCGCTGATCATCATTCCCATAGCCTACTCCATAATAAATAGTTTAATTGTTTTTTAAATTTTTTTATGTTAGCAAATTTAACTTTTTAACTTTTTAATTTTTTCTACTTGATGACTTGCCGGCGCGATCGAAAAAGTCAGAAAGCCGTAAAAAGTCGGCAAGTAAAATGCTGGTTTGCTGATGCTACTAGTAACTGCTTCTTTTATTGCGATGGGTACGGTGATATTTCACCCCCATTATTGCATTTTTTTAAACATTTCCCTGTTGTATCATCAATCCGCTGAAATCCCAACGTAGCTCCAGTAAAAGTCTGGGGAACTCGTGTAGTAAGGAACACTTGCGTCGCCGACGCGGAGCTTTGCTAGGCTAATGGCTCTGGTTTAACAACTAGAACTCGCTGGGCATTGAAAATCCCTTGGGCTTCGGTTAAAAGTAGTATCTAACTTGCTTTCATGGCACAAGGATAAGATAGGCGCATGCTATGACAAACATGAGACCTCATACACACCCTCCCTAATGAGGAAGGGTGAACCAATAATTTCACATAATCCGAAGATTATCCTCAGGCGCACACGGCACATTTTGTGAGTGCTTGCCGTTATTGCAGTTCGATTCGAGATGACTCGTCTTAGCTAGCTTACCATAATTAGCTTTCATGGTTTATCCAAGGAGTTTAATAAATGCCTACTTATTCGCCCAACTATACCGTAAACCCTCTGATTCGTGCACCGAATAACATTATCATCATCACCGCACAGCGGCCAGCCATATACAGCATGAACCTGGAAAGCCAATTCAAAGCCAATTATTTGGACAGGCCCTAGACATATATCTAGAAAATCTTCGTTCAATATTTCGGGAATATCGATATCTAGACTGATATATTTTGTGACTTTTAATTGGATAATAAACCGTAAAATTGCTATGAACTAAGTACCAGTGAAGCGGGGGCCCGGGGGACAATCTACTGGCGGTCATTTCATCAGCAATTAGGGAAAACACTTTTTGAACTTTCTGGGACTTTCTTAAGTCCGAAAAGTCCAAAAAAGTTGCTAAAAGTTCCAAAGTTTACCCTAAGCGAGAAGTCTAAAAGTTAGGTCCGGCACCCAAAAAGTTCGTCCTGCCTCGAGCACTTGCAAAGTTCCGAAAGTCGTAAAAGTTCAGATAACCTACTTAATCATTATGTAAACGGTAAATTATATCCACTTATTTACAAAACCTGCGCGACCACGTCGACATCCCTCAACAACATCAAGACAATGTCCCAGAGCACTCCGATCGTGCTTTTCCTCAGGTCTCAGTACTCAGTGATGACTCAAGAGACGTTCACTGGACCGCAGCTGCTTCTGCTTCTACGTCCATGCATGCTGTGACTACTGCGGCGGCGGCGGGGATGGGGACGCCCCCGCCTGTAGGATCGGGTACCGCTGGCCATTATGTATATTTAATCTCTCAGAGATTATGATGAAAGTGTATTTGTACTGTGTTCCACTCTTGCTATGCTAAAAAACCGTAGGTCACCATGCACATATTTAGTTTATTGTACAATAAATAATATAATTTATACTAATAATGAACATATCCTCAACTTTTGTACTTCTGTACTTTTGAACTTTTTGATCCCATCAGAAAGTCCGAAAGTCCAAAAAAGTCGCTAAGTAAACTCCCAAATTGCTGATGTTGTTGATCATTGGAGAGGTTTTAGTGAACTCAAGGCCGATCAAGGCAATGCAAAGACGACTTTAAAAAAGTTTGGTTTTAGTTTAAGGTTCATGCAGATGTTGGGGGATCGGAGGATGTTTGCAAGAGTCAATAAGATGCCTGAGGTAAGCCTCAGGAAACCTCAGTGTTTGTATCTGTTGCGCAACGCCGCGTGAAGTATTTTCTCGGCAATTAGCGACAGAGCTTCAAAATTAAGCAAAATTTTAATCTTACAACTTTACTGCAAGGAGGGGATTTGAGCTTCAAGGGAATTCAATAATTTGTTCATAGTAACATAATATGTTTATATAATTTATACATGGCTAAAGAATTGAGTAGTTTATAACAAGTCACTCAGATTTAATCAGATACGCAGCCGTGTCGTGTGCAGCAACACTGGCTGTGAAAGTTGAACCGCTTGTGTAAGTCCCAGGTAGATCAGCTCCAGCCCACATATCGTGAACTTTGAACGACCCAGACGAGCTAAGCCCGGGGACGTCTGACAACTTGAATTGTTTAGACGCCGTACTTGAGGAGGTATTAATGATGAAAACATGAATGCCTTTCGAAGATGCTCCAGAGTAATATTCAGGTGGAGAAGTGGAGGACGGATTGGTAAATGGTGTGAAAGGTCTGGCAGGTGCACCGACAGTGCCATCTTGATGGAACGCTATAATTTCTTTATTCTTTATTATTTCCAGCTGTGCATCGCTGAGAAGGTTCAGCTACAATAAATTGGTTAATAAAGTAAAATATTTGATGAAGTTCACAAGATACTCACGTCCGTGCCACTTCAAAAGTTTTACGTTAATTAGCGATTCACATGAGTAAATAATCCACACTAAAGCACTCACAGCAGGATTGGACTCTTTAAAAATGCCCAGGACGCGAAATGCGTGCGCTCTTCTTCGAGCGTGAAGTCTCCATTTCCTGTGGATGAAGGCTTCAGAAGGGACATTTGTGAACTGGTAAAATTATTCACCTATTTCCATCATATCCATGTCATTATGAGCCCAGAAATCGACATAATCCAGACGCAAAACATTTGAAGATAGTATATTCGTGATGTATGACCAAGTAGCACTGAGCTATTTCTAAGCGATTCTGACATTCCATATTAAAATACTAATACATACCTGGAGTCTCCCGACATTCTCCAAGAGTGGCCCTAGTACGTCTAGTAAGTAACAGTAGTAGACGTGTAGGACATATAGCTACCACTCTGGAACCCCATTCCCAGACATTGGCGTTGCCCCAATTGCAAAGTGCATATTGAATTGGGTTAGATTGCGCAGCAAGCGCATCGCTATGATATCTTAAGCATTTTAAAGAGTAAAAGGCATCAAATCACGCACGTCATTTGACGGTAACGAATAGCAGAATTGGAATTGCTGAAGCAAATATCAGCTTTTACTACTATTCATATTCGCACCATGTGATTGAATAAACTCACTACCAGTCACCGAGAGGAGGGTTCTAACATTGAAGCTGTTAGCAAGAGTTACTTCGGAACCACAAAAAACCGCACCCAGCTATCGGACCAGTTCCCAGGAACATTACAATTGTCTTCGAATACACGGTTTCAAAAAAAAAAACATAAGAATCTCGATCCAATGCTGCCTTACCATATTTCAGGTAATCCACTCCCCAGTTGCTAAAAGTAGCAGCATCAAGCTTCTCGTAGCCAAGAGATCCCGGGAATCCAGCACAAGTATTCGTTCCAGCGTCACTGAAAGAATTATTCATCAACAACGCTACCATAAATACGCAGGAAATATAAAACCTATAAATACCAATCTTCAAACCCAATGCATGTATCTTTGCGGCTACCCCACTAATGCCGTTTGGAAATTTGTTGGGATCGGGTACTATCTTCTGAGTAGTCGAGTCTCGAGCCATTTGAGACCAGCAATCCTAACAAAACATCAGGTAAGCCCTATTCTTTAACAAAAGAGAAAGACGCACATCAATGTTCACATATTCGTAGCCGACATCTTTAAGCCCTAAGGAGATAAATTGGTTCGCTGCTGCCAGAATTTTGGCCTCATTGATGTCTAATTAAATGGTTGAGCAAATTGTTAAGCGGCTCCAAAGTGCAACCACATACTTCCTTGATAAGCATTCCATGAATTCCATCTATAATCTAACTTAATTCTGTACAGTAAAAAGAAAAACAAAGTATTCGTACCCAAGTGCTGGGAGCTTTCCAGTCAACTTTGACGGAGGGGTGGTAGGTGCAGTAGCAGCAATCCCAGTCAATGTCGATGTCTGGCTCGTGGTAGTAGATGCAGAAGTTGGCACGCTAGAACTTGGAGCTGATGTAGTGCTACTGGTTGACCTTGGAGACGTAGTTGAAGTGCTAGAACTGCTGCCTGAAGCAGGTAGACATTGTGAGTACCACTCGCTCTGGAATGCACATGTCCACCTGTGCAATTTATTCAGCTTGCGACTCAGTAAATGAAGTTAACATACCCAGAAGTACAGGTTGTAGCTCCAGACCATCCATTACCACCACATTGTCCGTATGGGCTCGATTGTCCCAGTACAACCGCTGCAAAAAGCAGAGTAATCAGACCTTGAGCAAACATTTCCAATGCTATTGAGAAGCGTCCAATTCACATAGAAAGACCTTTAAATACTTCAGTAAGTGTGTAGCTGCATGCACTTTACCTCCTACCCGCCCGCCCGCACCGTTCACCAACCGTTTGCCATCACGAGGACCTCACCCTAGCAGAAGTGGCGTATCGCATCTCTCGAACGCCCTTCTCTCGACTATGACCAGCAAGGAAATATATCGGAGACATGGAGAACACAAGCTCATGCTTTAATTAATCCGCGACATCTCCGTTGCGATTAATCGCACAGCTCATGGAGGTAAGTGAGGTATCTTCGGAGTTTTTAAGGTTAATTTCGCGGTTGTTTCTTAGATGGATGGTGCCATCATGGTGCTCACATGGTAATCAAATATGTGAAGACGGGTGGGGGATGTTTGCAAGATGTAATAGTACCAGATTCCGTTCAAATAAGCTGTTGCGTGTATGGCACAATCACAGGGGAGCGAAAAGGGTTTCTTTAATTTTTGACATGAGAAGAAGGTGGAGTTGCCGTCGGACAGATGTCATAGCAAGAAATAAAAGCCTTATAACAAGATACAGAACACATGTTCAAGAGGGAAAAGGAGAGAATAGGTTGCAGTCTTCAAACGTACTGTATAATCGGAAGTGGCAAGTCTTTCGGAATCGATGGGCTTTGAATCTGACCAGTGAGCAATATGGCACGTGCCCTTCTTTCATCCGTTTCCCCACGAGTCCTTCAAAAAATCCCCAACAAGGTATTCACCTCCCTCTTTGAATTTCATTTGGAAATATATCATATATACCTTCCATATAATCTCCACCTCGATTCAGATATATATCTTGAAGCCGCGAAGCGGACACTAGAGTTGGGACACAGCAAGGCGTCAATTTCGTCTTTTGACAAGGCTAACTCGTACTACTTTTCCCGCTTTTCCCAAGCTTTTCCTGGTATATTTGCCGTTGCTCTTCTCTGCTACTCCCTAACGTTCCTTTCTATTGCCAACCGGTTTTTCTTCCCTGCCACAACGCACGAGCTTTTTAATAAAACCGCAAAGGTTACTCTCGCCGGACGGAGAATACAAGAATATTTCGTGCTCAGCGCTCAAGATTTAGCTATATTTATCCTTCACTAACTACAAGCTGAACTTATCGGTCTGCACTAGCAACGCCCTTGGATAAAAGACCTTTTCGTGTGTGATAGTGCCACGCCTAGTGTTCCTAGTGTCATTCATTGTCAAGTCCCGCCTTTCAACCCTTCAGTAACTGCACACCCGCTAGCCCGATCAGTGATACTTACCGATACATGCTTACAAAACATGTTCACCTAGTCATAAAAGTTGCATAAAAGAACAGTCCTAATGCCCAAGCATAACCGGCGCTCTTGAACCTGATGAACACAACCGTAATACCCCGACTAAGTCGAAGCGCCAACAAGTTCAGAACACCATTTGGACAAGTAGTAAGACTAAAGTAAGTACTCATTCCCATTTATAATAACCGATAAATCGGGTATTATCAGTACACAGAAACTAAGCCCGCAGTGGGCAATCTCGTAAGCCCGGTGTGGGGAAAGGGGGTACACGGGCGAGGTCAGGTGTATTGAGCGTATGGGCCATCATGTACTGCGGAGGATTTAGCTTTCCGTGGGGGGCAATCTGGGGTAAGCATTCGGTGTGTTGAATTTGGAACGAGTATCAAGTGATAATAATACAGGCACGGTAGGGGGCTAACTGAGTCGAGGCTCTTGTAATTTAAGAGCAGGATATAGATAGATAACTCTTCACAAACTCTTCACGAGAATATTCATTAGGATAGAAGGTGAGTCGAGAAAAGTAGGTATCCTTCCAAGGGGGTACTTGAACGTGATGATAGGATCGTAGGGCTGGAGCGGCGGAATAGAGTTTACATACGCCTGCGCAGTATTA
>JASFCY010000020.1:0-34415 GCA_036940585.1 Cyathus olla
GATCAATAGGAAGAGATGCAGAATTGGATGCTGATGAAATAGGTGTGAGAGGAGTAAATGTTTTACAAGGAGGAGGAAGAGAAGGTGCAGGATCAGGTAAAGGAGAAACCAGAGGTACTAAGGAAGGCACAACAGCTGGGATAGGTACAGCTGGAGAATGATCTAATGAAGGCATAGGATAAGTATGCAGAGAAGGAACAATAGAAGGTGGCACTGGATTAGACAAAGAAGTAATCAGTTGTGTTACAGGAGATAAAGACCAGGATTCATGCTCTGGGGTCTCTGAAATGGAAGATTCAATAACTGGATTTGCCACTATTCCCTTTAACTGATGTATATTTATAAATAAGGAAACAGCATATAATTGTATGGATAAATCAACAAAAATTGCTTTTCTGCCTTGGAATGTTGGCACTCATTGAGGTATGGGTGCCCACTGCATCTATGACATTTATGTCTTGTAGTTGCTGCAGGTAATAGTTGGTGAGGTTTTCTGGGGGCAGGTTTCTTTTTGGGTGAGTAACCCATAATGATGAACACTGAGCAAAAGTGGAGGGGTGAGGGTGGGCAAGTGTAGTGATGGTAAGAAAGATAAAATAAATTTACCAGGTATGCAAACAGATACCATTCATCTAGGTTCAAAGTGGTTTTGCTAAACCAGATTATAATGTAGTTTCACTAAACAGTATTAAGTTTTAATTATGATCCACAATCTTTCTAGTCTGATGGTTGGTAGTATGAGATAATTATGTGTAAACATTCACAATTTTGTCTTCCCAGTTTGAATAGAATCTGGTATACACTGTTTCTGTCACACTGTTCACTATTCCTTACATTTACTGTGTAACTTCCCAGCAGGATGTTAAACAAGAGAAGATTTTGCACATAAGGAATGTGCATGATTCAACTCAAGATCATTCCTATGCAATAGCACTATTGCCACAGAAAAAACAGCAGATTGTCAAGGCCAGTGAACATGCAGGATGAAAGTACCCCAAGGATGAAACCACTATTAATGTTGGCAAACTCCCTTTTTCTATTTATTCACTAGATGCTTCAGACCCCAACCTAGGTATAAACATGTGATATGAAGATTGTCCTCCTGGTGCCATTGCAGTCGATGTAATGCCTCAAAATGAAGTTATCCAGGACAAATTCAACATAGATATCAGGCATAATGACAGCTTCCTTGCATATCAAGACTGTGTGGCATTTGATGGGGTCAGTTTTTACCAATTAAGTCAAGAGATTAAACACTGGGCCTGTGGTGGAGACATCCTGCACTGTTTATGGGTTCTGCAATGCACATAGGACCATGATTGAGCTTTGCCATTGCCCCAAGTGTACATATACCTGATATGTTGGTCCAGACTGCTGAGATATTGGAATCCTTAACCTCAACAACTGTTATCTATTTATCCATGAGCTTTTGGACCATTATACTATGGCTTTCTCAACATCAGAAACTCTGTTCGCGTCTCTCCACAGACATCAACTGCATTGTGATGCCTCATGTGCATCCAGGCATAAAATTGCGCATTTTTGTAAATCACAATATATTATTTATACACATTGAGGAACCCCAGATAATAAGTAAATACTCATAGATTGTACTCTGGTGAATATGAAAATCATTACAACAATGAATGAGAGTTCGCTTTTTCGTTGCTCACATGGCTAAGTTCATTGCATAGTAAAAATCTAGAAGTGATGTTACTGCACAAATGAATACTTAAAAAGGCAAAGAAGAAATATTCAATAAAAATATATTCAGCACAGAGTTTCTACTCTCTGCAGCTCGAATCAAAAAAAATCAATATATACGTATTATTTACAAATTAATCACCATAAAAGAATAAGAGAAATCCATTAAATTTCAAAGAAAACCAAATATATACCAAAGAAGAAAAAATTAAAGAATTTCCACAGAGCTCAATTCTTGACCGATTCAGACGTTCTTGGGCTCGTTCTTGATCTATGACTAAGCATAAGACATTCACCGAAGAATCCGAACGAAATTCCCTAAGTCCGACCGAAGGAATAGCAAAAATACCTAAAACATCGGACTTTTGGGTGGATTTACCCAGAGTAGCAATGATAAGACCTGTTTTCCACATGGTCATGAGAAAAATTACTAAGATCTGAGTCAGCCAGACTATTTTAAGCTTTGAGCTTACTCATCTACTTACCAAGACTACAAAGATTACAAAGATATATTACAAATCTGTTTCACCTGTACATATTTAGTAATTTTAGGTCTGGGAACTTGTTTGTAATCAGCCTCTTCAATTTGTATATAAGTATGGTAGTTTGAAGGGTGGAAGGCAAGCAGAATCGCGCCTATTCCAGCCCAAGTACTAAGGGAGTAGCTGTGGGTAGTGGTACAGAGGGCTTTTCTATTTCAAAGAGTTTTATAGAGTTTTTGTATTTGGTCAAAGAACTAAAGAATCTAAGAGTCTTAAACACTAAGGGAGTGATTTGAGAACTTGAAATTTAAGAGTTTTTGACATTGTCTTGAGAAGCACAAGGGGTGTTTGCTCAGGATAAAGAAAAGGGTTTTGGATTCAGAGTAGTACAAAGAGTATTACTTCAAATTTCGCATTTTCAGTAATTTTGAACTTGTATATTTTCTATAGAGTCTAAACAATAAAATACTTCATCTATTTGACACTGATAGATCACAAAGACATCCCACCAACTTGCAATTTTAAGGAGAGTTTGTGTAGAGTTAGGAGTAGTGTTTGGCTTACTCATAAAGTCATAGCATTTTCACTTCTAAGTCAGAAACAGACACCCTTTTTCAGTGTCTATGTCAATTGCAGATTGGAAATTCCTTTTATCTTAGATGACTACCTCTGTGGAGCTTGGTTTGCTTATGCAGATCTACTTGTCTTGGGCAATGATTTTTCATGTGATATTTGCAGTCCTTTTCCTGAAGATGTCATCTTTGATGGTGTTTCACTTGGTTTCAACAAAAAGCAAATTCATCAGACACTCAAGCCTCTGACAATCATATCCAAACATTCTGCAACAAAAAATTTGAAATATGTTAAGAATCAACAACTTATTGAGGACTCAAAATTGCAGCAACTTGTGTGGATGGTATTGAAAGAAGTATCTCTCTTGGATTCCACAGCCCAGAAGATAACTGTAGAAGTTATAGCAACCAATAATGATGAAGCAATTGAAGCAATCAAATCATCAAAAGAAATTAACAAAGAGAAAAAACTTGCCAAGATTAAGAGTTGTTGGAAAAACCTTCCAGAAATGAAACACACATTAGCACAAGTGGGCAAATATCTGGGAGTGTTGATTGAAAGATTATTTGCAGAGGACTTAAAGACTTGGCCTCATAAAATTTATATCAATCTTCTTCTCATGGTGTGTACCATTTTTAGGTTCTTTACTCATGTGTCACTGATTTATGTTAAATTGCTGCAGAGGAGTCTGTAGCTCAGATGGTCAATCAATCAGGATATATTGTGCTCAGGAATTTTGTCAATGCACCTGACTACATCACTTTCTCAAAATTAGCAATCATTCCATTCATACAAGAGGCACTTAAGGCTGAACATAATACTTCTGGGAATTATACACCTGAAATCATTGGCATCTGCCATTGGATACTGGAATGAATGCACCATGTGCTAGAAAAGCTCACAACTCAAAGTCCCAAGCCTTTGGATAACAATTTCCTTGAAGAAGAAATGGATGATTGGAAGTTGGTATGTATGGATTATTATATTGCATTAGTATTTCTTAATGGTTCATGAGTAGACTTGATCCTATTACAGTATGCCAAAAATATGTCACTGACTAGTGTACCCTGAATTGAAACATGATCGGGTAGGAGAAAAATCAGGAATGGGAAGAGCTGCCAAGTGTACCAAGTACTATGCTCAGTATTCTCAAAACCACCTTATGGGGGGGATTATGGTCACATGGTGCACTCACTCTATTTGCTACAGATTCCACAATATTCCATCAAGCAGAGGTCAAAATGATGTCTTCTCAGCTCTGTATACTCATTAGGCTAAATTACCAAAGCAGGTGATTATGACTTTGCATGTGTTTGGGTCCTTACTGCATAACACATGAAGGAGGGTTCTTCACTGAGACACAATTTCTTATAGATCACTTCTATTCAGCCAGGTATACAAAATGTTCCAAAGCTTGCTTCCTTCAGCCATATGTTGATGCTGACCAAAGGTTAAAGGTAATCAATTCCAGTGCTGCTGAATGTGGTAATGTGGTCATTGCACACATTTGAAAATCTGTCAGCTATATGGGTCAGTATCGAGCTATTTTATATATAAAGACCTTTCTGTTGATCATGAATTGCATAAAGATAATTAGTCATGTAGGGAGTAAAGGAAAAAGAAAATGATTGTCTCTGCTTGTGCTTAGTATTAACTATAGTATTAGCAATCTAATGTTGTGTTTGACAATTATTGTTTTGCATGGAGTTCGATCTAATCTGCTGTGTGATTAGATAAGATGTCGAGAGATAAGATATCATCTCAACATTATGCTTCACATTGAAGTGTATACATAAAATGCAGCCTCTAGATATCATTGTGTTTATACACAGTCAACAGCAGTGGAGAGAACATTATGATAATTGCTTACACCAGGGAATCACTATAAACTGGTACAATGTAATCCCACATTACCTCAAGGTTCATCAGAAGCATATGCTGCCTGGGCTCATTAAGGAATCATTTTGAAAAACAGGATTATATCCTTTCAACCCAAATGTCTTTACAATGGAAGATTTCACTCCAAGCAAGCTAACATCTGTGATTACATATACTCCAGAAAGCTACCCAGACAACATCCCAAGCTCAGACCCTGCTGCTATGACTGAAAAAGATATTGATGATGACTTGACCCTCACATCTCCACCACATTGGAAGAGAACAATAATGGACCTTGGTTCATCAGATATTGAAGGAGAGTATTCCAATGAATATAAAGACACAGATGACAAGGATTACTCTGAAGATGCTGGTAATGAAAGTGGCACTGAGGCTGCAATACCACAGACCTATTCTACATGAAGTTCATCCCTGAATGCATTTACTGATGCAGAAGGGCTCATATATAAATGCCTTCAGGAGGTGGCAATCTTTGACTATGCCACTGATGTATTGAAATAAACAGTGGACCCCCTGAAGGAGATATATGCACTATGAAAACAGATCAATGTACTCACAGAAGCTCTTTGCAATCAAGCTTCACTCAAATTGGCTTCTGACTCTCACTGTACAATTATGAATTGCAAGAACTGCCAACTACAAACCCAACTCAACAATTCCAAGAAGAAGGTCACCTGAAGTAGATCAGCAAAAGTAAAGGGGCAGTTCTTTACACATCCAGAGTTGAAGGCTGTGCATGAGAAAGAGTATGAAGAGCATGTGGAAAAAATAAAAGTGGTAGAGGAGAAATGAAAGCAAAAGGAGCACCAAGCTAAGGAGGCTAAGACTCATATTTGCCAGGATGCAGTAAGCAAGTCCTTTGATCTTCTGCTTTTATTGTATAAGCACAAGGAGGATCTTTGCACACTTGCTCATGTCCTTGGACTTGAAGAGAATGTGAAGATGAAGATACCAGTGCTTGCTAGTAATATTCATGCACATATGGTGACAAATGATGAGCAACTACTATGCAATCCCCAATTTTCTAACCTATTTTCAAAAAAGTGGAGCCACATTGAACCAGTACCTCAGCCAGATTCTCACAATGACCAACCTGCAGTGAGCAGTGTGGTAGTTTCAAGTTCCAACATGTCCCCATCAATTACACAGGGATCTATCATAACTATGCTGGTAAATAATTCATCTTTAACTTTCAACAATCTTAATGCTACAGGATCTTCACATGTCACCAATAGCTATCTGCCCAGAGTAGCTCCAGAAATGGTTCCAGCAGTCCCAGTGGTTCATGCTCAAGTTCCACTTGCCTACCACTACTATCCTCTTGGCACATTATTAGCTACTGGAATGTGGCTAATAATTCAAACAATACTCATATGTTTAATGGTTAGTTATACAATTACAATTCACATTCTAATTTTACCCCTTAGTCCACTCCCCAGTTCAGTGTTATGATAAAGTCTACTTACTACAAGTCTATATCCATCTTTTTAAGATACATTTCCATAATATTACTGTACAAACTATAATTAATTGTACTTATTTTAGCCTATACTTATTGTATATATGTAGTATATACTTATCCATAACTACTGCCTGCCTGTTTAGTGTGTTATCTAGGGACCATTTACTTACCATCCTAACACATTAACTGAAGCATCAAATCCATCATCAGAGCCTGAATGTTGGTGGCAGTCACACTGTGACAAAACCAACCTCTGATCAAAATCAACCTCTGATTGACAATATTATATGATGTACAAACACAATGCCAATGCAATACCAATGACAAATCCATTCTGCATCCATTTTTACATCCATCCAACACAACTCTACCCCTGTATCCAGTATCTGCCTGCCTGTTAGTCCAAGGGGTACCTAAGATCTCAAACCACTACACAGGATTGTCTAACATGTTTAAGGCCTCAAATAACCCCCCATCCCAAAAACCTTCCTAATCCAGTAATAGATAATCATTACATAATCATTTCACCAACCTCCATTTCTTTTGAGGTTGTTGAACCTGTAGCCCCACATTCTTCTTACACTCCCCATTGCAAAGCCAATTTCCAGATGGTCACTCCATCATATCCCAGTACATTATATAATACCATAAGATGTGTGAGTAAGTCTTGCAAGGAATATGAGAGATTATCAGCAGAAACTCTTTTCTCACAACCATCATCTGTACAAATAAGATCATTGTCTTTTAAGACCCTGAACTTTCAACAATACCAAGCTCTCGAAAAGGTGAACTCTGAGAAGAGATGGTAATGATAAAATGTAGATTAGCTAGGTTCAAACTATGATAAGAATAGGTTTGGAACTTACAACTTTCTTCTTTGCCATTATGTCAGGAATCAAGGAATTGGTGAGTATACAAGATAATAGCAGAGGAAATGTCAGAGTACATGGAGAGTGAAACAATAGAGGAACTATATAGGAGAGCTAGGAAAAATATTGGAGTAAGTCCAGGGTTAGTTTGACATGGTTATGACAAAAATTGTTGAAGTTAGTTTGAAATCATTCCAAATTCATGTTTTCATTCTAAGCTCTGATAGAATATGATTAGAAATTGCTCAAAATAGCAATGACACCTCAGTATAGCTGGACCTGACTTTGGTGCCTACATTATGGTTAGTGATTCCTGACATATCCATCCTTTGAGACATGAAGATGAAAGTAGGAAAAGATTGAAGAAGAATCCACTTTCCAGTGCTTTATCAAAATGTTGCATCCTAGACAACCTTAAAGAAAATGCAGAGAAGGCACTAGAATACATTCCACTACATACATTGAGAAGGTTAAAATTATAATTCACTTGTTTCTCTCTTTTTGGTGCTGACTTCTACCTGGTAGATTTGCAAATTGTGCCAGCAGATTTACAGATGCCTACTTAAAAGGTCTTGATGGAAAACAGGCAGCATGGACTGGAAAGAGATACAAGGAGCATAGAGTATTGCTGTCTGAATGGAAAAGGGATTTAATAGATGATGGGGCAACATGATACAATGGAATGATAGGGTTTTCATTATAGTAAGCACTTCATTCACACTAAAACAGCTTTTGTTGAAACTTGATACAATGCTTAGATAATAGAGATAGGGCTGTCAAAATAATCACATGACATTGAATCCATTATAATATTTCAGAAATATCTCTTGTAGCCCCTACATATTTGAAAGGTTTATAACTAAATATTACCCAAAATATTATATTGTGTAGATATCTGAAAACAGATTTTCAATTCACTGGCTATAACTTTTAAAATCATGAAATACCTTCCAGAATGACATTGTTACATTATGTGTAGGTGGTCAAGTTTGTCTGAGGTCTATCTTAGCAGATATTGATAATTTTAAAATTAATATTACAGTAATGCTTTTATAATAGGCATGTGAGCAATATAATGTCTGGTTTGGTGGTTTTGAATCCATTCTCAAAAGAATAACACCAAGTAACTTTAATTGGTTATTGCATACAATGTTATTTTGTCACACCAAACATATAATCCAATAGCAAATGAAAAAGGAAAAACAAGAGCAGAGAAGTGCAAATAAGGATGAAGAAAATGAGAGTGATGATGATTTACCAGGCAAGGATATTTTTCTTTAGAAGTACATGAGTAAATAAGGTGGATTATAAATTGTAGTACTGTAACTGTTTGAATTATTACAAAAATTTTCAGCTCTGTGCAAATACTTTTTACAATTCTGGAATCTATACAGCATACCTGGAGAAGTTTAAATTTCTGGTACTGAGAAGGCATTGGGAGGCTGCATGCCAAAAAGAACCAAGTAGTTCCCATACTCCAGAAATGTTTGAAGTTTCCCAAAAATATAGCAAGTAAAAATGCAATACATTTCTTAGAAGTATGCCCACAGTGAATTTTTATGCAGTTGGAATGCCATACTCTAGGCATTCAGAACAATTTCCCAATGTCTGGTAATGATTATATATATTCAGATTCATTTCCCAACATTTGAAATGTCTCTAAACATTCAGAATTGTTTTGAAATGTCTCTAAACCTCAGAATTGTTTTGAAATGAAATTAAACAATTCAATATAGTGAAAATCATTTCCCAACATTTAAAAATGATTCTAAAGAATTTGAACTGTTACCAGTGACTTTAAATGATATAAAACACTCTAAGTCATATATAAGGTTACATGCATATAGAAAATCATTTGAAACAACTCACAACAATTAAAAATGATGAATAGCCCATAGATTACCCATACTTGCATCCATACTCACTTGATTCATACCCATGTATGGTAGGTATGGGTATTAATTCCATCCAATGTATGCATGGATTACACATGCTGTTCCCAGGAAATAAAATTAGATAACACTATTTAATGTTTTACATTGATGGATAGTAAATATCAAAACTTATATTAAATTCCCTTTAAAACTATTAAATAAAAGACATAAAATATAATGTATTAGAATAAATTTTAAATACCAGGTTCTATCAATGGTAAGTCTTTTAATTAATAATCAGATAGATTGGGTGAATTAATTTTACATTCCACCCAGTTAGTCCCATAAGTAAAGCATGATAAATCAACTTTACAAATTGTGAAGTTTGACATAATTTGAATTGTTTCAGAGTCACAGAGGCCTTGATGACAGGCTGAGGGAACCCAAAATAAACAATTATTATTCAGATCTTTCATCCATCCAATTTTTTGACAGGTAGCAAAAATATTTGGTCCTCCAAGTAATTTTATCTTCTTGATGTGGTCTAAATCAAATGAAATATTATCAGATGAATAAAATAGAATAAAACAGACATATAAAGTATATTAAAAACTTACCATTAGAATGATATTTAGCAGATCTGGTACAAACTATACAGCTTGCATTAAGTTCTGAAGTAGTAGTCACTTGTACAGATCTATCAATAAAGCCTTCAAGGAATCCAATAATGGGTTTCTGATTCTCAAGATTCCATATTCTAACTGATTGATTCCCTGAGCCTGGTACCACTTTCTTTCCATTTGGACAAAATTTCACTGAGGTGACAGACTCAGTGTAACCCTCAAATGGTCCAGCAATTGTCTTTCCACTCTCAATGTCCCGTGCTCTAATTGTTTGATTCCTTGAGCCTGATACCACTTGTTTTCCATTTTGGAAAATCCCACTGATGTAACCCAATGAGTGTGGCCCTCAAATGGTCCAGCAATTGTCTTTCCACTCTCAAATCACATACTCTAAGTGTTTTGTTATCTGAGCCTAATACCACTTGCTTTCCATTTGGGGAAAATGCCACTGAGGTGACTGAATTAGTGTGGCCCTCAAATGGTCCAGCAATTGTCTTTCCACTCTTAATATTCCATACTCTGACTGTTTGATCATATGAGCCTGATACCACTTTCTTCCCATTTGGACAAAATGTTACTGAGGTAATTGACTTAGTGTGGCCCTCAAATGGTCCAGCAATTGTATTTCCACTCTCAACATCCTATACTCTAACTGTTTTATTCCTTGAGCCTGATACTACTTGCTTTCCATTTGGGGAAAATGCCACTGATCTAACCCAATCAGTGTGGCCATCAAATGGTCCAGCAATTGTTTTTCCACTCTCAATATCCCATACTCTAACTATTTTGTCATCTGAGCCTGATACCACTTGCTTTCCATTTTGGGAAAATGCCACTGAGGTAACTGAGTCAGTGTGGCCCTCAAATGGTCCAGCAATTGTTTTTCCACTTCAATATTCCATTCTCTGATTGTTTGATCAAATGAGCCTGATACTACTTGCTTTCCATTTTGGAAAAATGCCACTGATGTAACCCAATCAGTGTGGCCCTCAAATGGTCCAGAAATTGTCTTTTCACTCTCAACATCCCATACTCTAACTGTTTGATCATATGAGCCTAATATTACTTCCTTTCTATTTGGGGAAAATGCCACTGATGTAACCCAATGAATGTGGCCATCAAATGGTCCAGCAATTGTCTTTCCACTGTCAATGTCCCATACTCTGACTGTTTGATCCCTTGAACCTGATACTGCTTGCTTTCCATTTGGCGAAAATACCACTGATGTAATTGGATCAGTGTGACCCTCAAATGGTTCAGCAATTATCTTTCCACTCTCAATATTCCATACTCCAACTGTTTTATCAAATGAGCCTGATACCACCTGCTTTCCATTTGGAGAAAATGCCACTGATGACACCCAATGAGTATAGCCCTCAAATGGTCCAGCAATTGTCTTTTCACTCTCAATATCCCATACTCTAATTGTTTTATCATTTGACCCTGATACCACTTGCTTTCCATTTGGAGAAAATGCCACTGATGTAACCCAATCAGTATGGCCCTCAAATGGTCCAGCAATTATTCTTCCACTCTCAACATCCCATACTCCAACTGTTTTATCATGTGATCCATATACAACTTTCCTTCCATCTGGTGAATATGCCACACTTGTTACCTCAGAATCATGATGAAATATAGCATTCAATATAGAATTCCATGTTTTGTTTCTTTCTTTTTTAATGGAAAGACAATTGCTGAAAAAAGGTGAATAACACCTTACAATTATTGATTCAATAGGTGCAAATGGAAGTGCAGATATATATATGGGTCACTTTCCTCAATTGATATGTAAAAGTGTGTTAACAATTTTATTGCATCTTGTATAAAGTTCCAAATATCTGAATTTCTCTATATTTATATTAAATGTGGAATTTTATTGATAAAATATTATAACTTACTTCTAAATAGTGCTGCATATGTATTATCTCTTCCAATGCTCTTTGTATCTCATTTAGTAAACTCATTACTTCCAGCCAATATAAAAAGTTACAATAAAGGAATTCTTTTATCTGATTCTGGTATCCTTTACTTGCTTCTTTCTTAACTTCCGTAATATCTTGGTAATGATGGAGCCAATATCTACAGCAATATTGCAAATGCTTTGTTATATGTTTTCCAATTCTCTGAGATAGATCTTTTATGTCTGCATTTATCTGATATGATGATTCAATATTGCAGATATTGAATTTTAGCTCCTTATTCAGAACTGTTGATACAGCACTGCCCATTCTTTCTACATGTATTTCCTTCTTGACAAAATATTTTATATGTATACATCTTTCTGTGATAAATTCTAGAAATGACAAATGAATAAATGTAATTTTCTCTCTGTCATATGAAATCAAAGGTTGCAGACATTGTAATATTTTTGCAATATCATAATCCCAATACTCAGCATCTTTATTCCCATCCAGATGGAGGAAGTATTTGAGTTTCTTTTGACTTAATGGAGTTTTTAACAAAGATATGGTTCCCATAACTTGTCTGACAATTTCCTGTCTCTTAGCTTCCCATTTTCCAAATGAATTTTCAATGATTTGCTGATACAATATGTTAACTGCATTGATATTCTGCCCAGAAAGAATTATATCCAGTTTCTCCTGTAGTAACTCATCATTTTCTTGTGTTGAAACAAGATATTTAATAGCAGTTGAAGCCCAAATAAACATCCCTGCTGCTTTATTTGTCATTTGCTTCAAAAGCTCCTCATTTGGTTCAAATTGTGTAGTATCCATGTACTCCTGGAAACTCTTTTTCAAGAAGACATATATATCATTATTAATGTCAATGTCAATTTTTGAGTCTGTGTCCAGCCTAATCATTTTACATATCTTGCCATCCTTAAGGGCACTTGTTGTAGCTCCAGGTCTTCCAGTAAAAATTAGTTTGTATTGTTTAGAAAGAGAAGGCCATTCTTTCAATGTTTTTTTGAAGGCTATAAGTAACTCTGAGTCTCGGCATTCATCCAATGCATCAATAACAACTACAGGGGGAGCCTGTCTCAATTCATCCTGATGTGCCTTCAATGGATCTGCAATAAGATGTTCAAAATGCCATTTAATGCTTCCAGTGGTAAAACTATTATCCAGTATTCCTGCTATTTCATCTTCCAGAAAGTTATACTTTGAAGCTAAGTCTGAAGCTATGGTTCTCCAGATCACAGTTGGGTCACCTAAGATTGTATCATCTCTCTTGAAGAAGTGAAAGCCTCCTAGTCTCTTCCACATATTTGATTTAAGTGTTTCTACCACTGTAGAAGCTATAGCAGATTTTTCATAACCAGGACCACCAGTAATCCACAAGATATTTGGAGTAGACTCATCTTTTTATCAATTTAATTTCAACTCTGTATTCAAAATAAGCTGATAATATACATACCAAAATCTTTCAGCCAGTTATAAATATCATCCAGGATTGCAACTCTAGTTCCCCCCATGCAAGTGAGTGGAACATGCTCATCATGAGGGACAGGTTTCAAGTGTTTCAATTTCTCAAGTATATTATTATAGTCATTGATGGTGTAGTTGTTGTTGATTTGATTACCACCAACAACATTAAAGTTCCCACCAGATATGTTAATACCTTGCACATTATGGAACAAAGCCTGAAGAGCTTGGTTGTTATCAGTCATTGAGATTTGATTGCAAACTTCAGAGAAGTTGGGTTAAGCTTGCAAAGTATGATGTTTGAGCATTGAGTTGTGAGTAGAAAGAGAGGAGGGATGAATGTGGCAAGAAATTTTATATAAGTGATACATGAAGCTGCATGGAGTTTACATCTGTCAATGGTGACCAAACTGTTGGATGAACATGGGCATGTCAAAATGAAAGAGCATATCACTGCAAGACAGATAGAATGCTGCAGGTGCTGGCCAGACATCTGGCAGCTGTATTGAAGTTTCATTTCAATCCTGGCAGGATTGGATCCAGGAACTGATGGTACAAACATATATTCTTACAGCAGTTTGTATATCAATAAAGAATTTCAACTTTTTTCAGTTCATCTGAGTTCCAGCTGAGTATGTTTGGCAGCAAGTTCCGAGCCAAAACCTCAGCTGAGTCAAAAAAATGTTGAATTCTATATCAATATGCAAACTACTATAATCTTTAGAATCTTGAATAAGATGTGTCCTCAGGACAGATTTATAATCATTTTCTCAATATATCTCCAAATTGGGTTGCAGCTCAGATTAGTAATTAAAATTCAAAATTTGCTGCATGAACATATCCTTCAAAAATTTCTCTAATTTGTCAATTCAGGATCCACTTGCAGGATATATTAACATCAGATCAAGCATTGCTTTTACAATGAGTTCTTGGATTGAATATTAATTCCTATTTTAAATCTCACACACAATCAGAATTCAAAACCTGTTGTATTCTATATTCTAATTGTTATCAAGATATATTTGTACCATCTGATCAAAGATCTGATTTCAACCTGTCTGAGGTGTCATATGTCCACCCATTGTCCCAATCTATACCCCCTTTCAATGCAAAGCAACTCCACCCCTGTTTTCCCAGACTGAAGCTCAATCCATCAAACCCAGCAACCTTAGCATTATGCATCACCTTTCAATGAGGATCAGCATTGCAAAGTCATCAGCCAATCCATGTTACTTACACACTCAAGTCCCCACCATTGCTCTTCAAACCCAATGCCAAATTTTGATGAGCATGCTGATACTTTCACTGGGTCAGAGGTTCACTGAGGGGGATCTGGCACTTGGACCATACAGATGCAGTACTCTCTTCCAGACAGTCAGACTTGAGTTTCAAGGGCCTAAAGGGCTTCAATACAGTACTTTATACTCCCATTAGCATGGTTAGGTGTTTTTCTGAGGAATGTGTTGGCTACTAGCTAGAAATTCTGGCCATGAGATGGAAGTGGCTCCTCAGGGCTATCTAAGGGGGTCTCACCCATGTACTCTTTATCTCTCCAACAATGCAGTTCTGTTCCTTCTCTCCATGAACTGTAAGAACCCCCCCCCAAAAGAGTAGTTAGTTGTGAAAGGTTCACTTTTATACATACTCGAAACTCTGCACTCCTCATCAGTTCATTGTACCGCTCAGGAGACTATTGCCTAGTTTTTTCTGTGGCTCTATCAGGCAGACTACAATTTGAGCAGTGATATGTGGATGATGATCCTGGTGGGCATCACGTCATCTAGGACTTAACACATCAATGTATTCCCCTTAGTATATTTTGACTCTTGGTTGACCAACAAAACTGTTACTGATTCCATCCTCAGCTCCTGATGACAATGCCTTTATATTCAATTTTCTTTGAGCTCTCAGTTTTTTGTGTCTTGTTCACCTCGCTCTCATCTCTGCACTCATCTTTGCTAAGCATATTCCTCTTGATTGTAGAACCCATTTGCTCTGTATAACGTGATTCCATATCACTACACTGTTTTCTCACTCCTCATTGCACCATCACCCTGATCAACAATACACTTGGGTTTTTGGCTTTTGGTCTCTTGCTCACTTCAATGCTTTATTCCTCTTGATTGTGTATTCCCTTCCCTTCAGTGTTGTAGTTTTGTAGTACCACTACTGCTGTAGGTCATCCTCTCACTTGCATATATTCTCCACCTCATCTCAAAGCAGTATTCCTGAATACACCATTCCACTAGATGGCATCATGCCATTGCAGGACTTTGAAATTCTTGTCAGTGGCTGCAAGATTGTGTAATTTACATTGCTTGCACATTGTCAGGGCAACACTTAGACAAGGCCACCTAACAATAAACAGAAGACTGAGGGAGAGAATCAATGACTAGGAAAAGTGGAAATCCTGAGAGATTGAAGCTGAGGAATGCCTACTGTACATGAGGGTTTATATACTTCTAAGAATCTACTATCTAACTACTACTGAAGGAATAGTATGGAAAGTAGAGGAATAGTGCTTACTAAGAATGATGTCATAAGGAATAGTATGGAATGTAAAAGAACAATGATGACTAAGAATGATGTCATATGGAATATGATAGAAAGAACTAGAAAGATAATGACTAAGCATGGGGCTAATGCAAAACAATCATTAAGGCTGTTGCCAAACAAACAACCACTGAGGCTATTGCCAAACAACAATCAAAGCTGATGCCAAACAAGTAAAAATAGCCTATCTGGAAGTGATTCCTGACACACATGGTTTATATATGCTGTTGCTGGGCATATTGGTAGTAGATGCTGTCGTGTACATGGTAAAGATAGATGTAATGTCGATGTAGTATGACCCCATTGTTTTATCCCATTTTCCAACCTTGGTATATTTATGGTATAATTTTCACTGCTCAATGAGTATGTAGCCACTTAATCAATGCATGGCATACTGTCTGATTGCCTGGTAACAACTAGTTTGCTTCCTAGTTTTTACCAACATTGAATCTCATTGATAGCTCAATTACCTACCTCAGATCTGGATGGCACACAAAACTGTCTCATGACACTCATTGGGATTAATCATGGTACTTTGTTCAAACATGTTAAAAGAGCAAGGCATTCCAACTGCATCGCTTGTGTGAACCAGTACCAAAATAACCCATTGATAGCAGGGAAAGAAGAGCTCATATTTAAACTGTAAGTGAAATGAATGAGTTGAAAGCATTAATAAATATGTTGAATTGGTGCTGTATAGAAAGTTGTGGTATCAGTAAGAAAGGCCTACTGTTTCTTCAGTTAGCCAGTTGTGACTGGCAGAAACAAGCATGGATTGGTGAAATGTATTCATTGAAATTAGGTGAGATTGCTACTACTGGAGTAAGTACTCACATAATTGAAGGTGGAGAGCCATGTAATCAATATTCAACAGCACAGGGAAAATGGACTCAGTGCAAGCAACATTTGTCAGGAGTAAAGTGAAGTTGGAACTTGACTGTTATTGACATGGGAGAAATAACAGCATCAATCTTGAACTGACCTGCCAATATATATTCTAACAGGTGATCAACTTGGATTCTTGGAATGATGATCTGCCATACTTACATGTAGATAAACATCACAATCAACCTTATTTTTAGGTTATTGATCAATGCAATGTCATTGGATGAATGTTGTATAGATTTCTCATGTGATAGTTAGCTTGAGCTAATGTATGTCATTGATCCACAAGTTGGGTGTGAAATGAATAAGGCAGACTGGCACAGGGAAAGATTATCGATTACCTCCTACGAATACCTGTTATTAATTGATATCATGCTGAAATAATGAGGTTCTGTATACTTTATAATTAAGTCACCCATGGGAACTAACGAATTAGCATCCACCAATAAGTTTGGTATGATAGGAAGGGAAAAGCAACTGTACTAATGCAATGTCTATATCAAAGGGTTATTAATAAGTTGACAGTATTGTAGGTAACATACTCACATAATATCAATAGTCCAAGCAACCCCTGAGAGCAATTCACACAGATTACAGGTCTATTCTTTAGCTCTTCTTTGACAAGCTTTAGCATAGAGAGAAGCAAGTTAAAACAGCAAGTACAGATAAATGTAGATTTACTCATACAGACATTAACATTTCTAATTTCTGCTATGATCAGTGCAAGCATTCATTAATTCATTCATCTCTTCCCATCCTTCACCTATCCAATATATATATAGAGAACAGGCTCAATAAGTGAAAGAAGGGGAAAGCAACTGTACTAATCGAATATAAATACAAAAGGTTATTAATAAGTTGATGGTATTGAAAATCACCCACCTAATATTTACAGTCCATACAATGCTTAGAGTGAGTCATGCATACTAATTACAGGTGCTATTTAGTTCTTTGACAGCAACAAGTATAAGCAATAGCTTAAGTAGCAAATTTGGAGGTGGCAGGAAAACACCCAAATGCAAGAGAAAGTAGTTTGTAAACTAAAAAACATATCAGCCATGTTACACACAAACATGAAAAGTAAAATACTAACCTTCTGTCCCAGTCCCTCATGTCACTTAGTACCATGCTGATCTCGACCCCCCTCACCCAAAAACCACTCCATATGCACCCACACTTTGTCACATTCCCTGCATCCCCATTTCTTTCCTTGGGTCTTCCAATGAGACTGATCAAAAGTGAACACTTTGGTATTATAGGCAACTGCTTGACTATGGAAGGGAAAGTATAGAAAGTCAACATAGAGGTGTAGTGTACAAAAGTGTGAGCTTGATCAGCTTTCCTTAAGGCTATGGCTTCCTTGTGCACCGGAGAGCACTAGGCCTAGAGGAAAGCCATGTAGCAGGATAGGGTAGTCAGGTACATGGTTTCAGTGGATGGGTGGTGGACAGATCTGCAATTCAGAACTCTTAATATCATCCTATTGATGTCCTTCAACCCTCCTCAAGTACATGCATTGGCCCATTGCATTTCTCTATTGCCTCCATAGATCCAAAGCCCCACCATTCCATCCTTCAACCCTGTACCTATCCTTCAATCAATACCTGGTCAATGCATAGCCAAACATCCTAAAAGTATAGCATAGATGTGCACAGTCATGAAGGAAGATAGTGTCAATAGTAGGGCAACATGGGTGGAGGATGATATGCCAGAGATCTTGCATGAGTTTGATGTGTTGTGGAATGGGTGATGATGAAATGGTTAAAATAGCACATTATGTCTGCATAAGTTCATCAACAACATCAACTTTGAGCTCCATGTGGGTACCCAATATGAAGTTCAACATCTTCCTCTTTGGTTTATTCTTGCTATGCGACTGGGTGTTGTCCAAGGCATACATATACAGGAGAGAAGCTGGGTTTGGTGCTTGATCTCTCAGAGCAGATCTTTGAGGCTGAGGAAGAGAACACCATGACAGGCCAGGTGGATGTCATGGAAAACATTGGCCAAGGGATTGCTGTGAGCATAGAGAAATATGAGGACAGTCGGTGTATAAGAGAGGGGGAAGTGGGGCCCAAATCGAGGGATAGGTCAAGTACTTGGTACATTGTATTTCCATTCTTGTTTGGATCAGACTCAATCATAGTGAACAGGACAAACTGAGTAGGCATAGCACATTGAACTGCAACGCCTCTTCGGGGCCAGAGGGTTTGTAGAACTGAGAGATGGTGTTGCTCTTCAGCATCACATGAAGCAAGACTAAAGAGAAAGATGGCACGGACAACAGATAGCAGTGGATGGTCAATGTATCATTGGTGGTTGCTGAAAGAGGTGTTGATGAGTGAAGTGTGGATGGCTGTGCCAGGTGGGCCATTGAAGGAGCCATGTGTCTTTTCTTCCTGTATCATCTCCAACATCCATCATCAGCTCTTCAGTGAGGGGTCTTCCCCACTATACTTGCCACCCAACTGCCGCTCCCTTGTCAGGTCACGCATTTAGGCCCTTGCCTGGGCCCTGGCCCATTGGGTGCCACTTCTTCCTCCTGTGACTCCGAGATGCCTTTCTCTAAGGGTGCTTCTTTCTCTGTGTTCTTTTACTCACAAACACCAAGCCAGCAAAAGAGATGGATGCATCTTGAAGAAAATCCCTTGGGCTGGTCATGTAGCTCTGTGCTTACTTGGGTACCCAAACCTATCTCTTACAACAATGTCATGCTTCATCCAACCATTTTGCCAACCACCCCTTCTCCTGCCTCATCCACCTTGCACCCATGCAACTCCTTTGCCACCTCCTTCTCCTTGCACCTGCCCTTATCACCTCACATTCACTCCTTCCCCAATTGGCAAGAAGAAGCATCCATACCCATTACACAGCCCACACCCCAGTGTCTGGCATACCCATTGCTGCATCATACTCTCCCCAGCAACACCAAGGAAGAAAGGGCTTCAGGGGTTTAAGGTTACTTTTACATTTACTAAACAGAGCAAAACCAACTCTGGTTCGAATGGGAATACAAGTGCACCTGTAATACCAGTGAAGAGCACCAGTGGGTTTGCTTCAGAAGTGCATGCCACTCAATGCAATGGGACTGAGACAAGGACAGAGAGAGAGAGGGAAATGCTGATTATAGCTTCTGACCTAGCTTAACAATGTCCATGTTGATGTTTGATTCTTCCTTATTCACAGTGGAGCAGTTGTCTAGAACACCGAGTCATTCACCATCACTATCAAATAAGCCAAGATTGGTCTCATTTGATAAGTTGGGAAAAGAGAAGGAGGGGAAGGGGGATTTGAGTGCATGGTATGAGGGCAGTATAAGAGAATGTGGTAGGAGGGAAAGGTTTAATGGCAAGGGAGATGAGATGTGTATGTTGAAGAATATGACTCACAATGGTTTTTCACGTGTGTGTGTACTATGGCTAACCATTTTATTGCTTTTCTTTCTTTTCAATCTCACAGCTAAACCTATGTTCGTTTTCAGCACACTTATTTCAACTCCTATGCCTCCCCTCTCCTGGTCCACCTCTCTCCCTCTCTCTCTCAGTTCAGCTATCAACCATAATTGAAGCCAACTCTTCAGGGCTGTCACTACGACACCACAATCTACCCTCTTGCTCCACCTCCTCAACTTCACCTTCTTCATCTGTGAATTCTCCTATTTCAAAACCAAATGGGACCCTGGTGAAGGGATCAAATAGGCCTTCTACCTCAGGTTGATCTCAAATCATAGATCATCTCTGTAACATTTGAATTCATATCATCCCTACTTGCATTCTCAGTCACTTCTACATGAGCCCAAACCTGATTTGGATCGACAGGGAGAGTGTGGGGAGAGTGTGGGGAGAGGTAGAAGTCATCAATGCTGATGTGCAGGAGGCAAATGAGGAGGGGAGGTTAATGCATAGTGCAAATGTGAATGGTAAATGAGGAAGATACAGTCACCAGGAGGAAGATGGATCCTGGGTTGGAGAGGTTGTTGAATTTGGGGTCAGGGTAACAGAGGAAGAAGGAGTGGGATAGGGAAAAGAGGAGGAGCACAGGGTCGAACAGGAAAGAAAAGGAGACAGCTGCCTCTGTTCTACCAACTCCATCGTTGACCAGTGGGAGTATGCAAAGGAAGAAACTGTCATTCCTGCAACAGCTGAAACACAACTCACTATCTTCCTTGTCATCATTGCCTTTGCCACCACTTTTCTCAACACTGCAAATGCTAATATCAGCTGGCTCCATGAAATTGCAGTTTCTGCTTCCTGCTTTGCCTAGAGGGGGTACAGAGCTACTGGCTTCTCATATATGTGGAAGTGTTCCCCAGCTTCCCTTGTATGGGGAATATTTCTGCCGCACTCTCCCCACCTCCAAGAATTACATTCTCATTCACAATTACTAGTGCATTCACATTCCCAAACACCCAACCCCTCCCTGTCCTGTACAATTATAATCCACAACTGTGACATGCTGCTTGGATCTTCCATCTCAGCCATATGGGAGGGTAAGCATCGCTTTGGCCTACATCCTACTGGAATTGAATCTGCACCCACACCTATGATCAAGTTGTAGAGCAGCACACCTCTCAAACCACTCTGGAAGTGGAATGGCAAGGGCCAGTGGCTAACTTTGCCTGAGCAACCCATGGTGGAGTCAGGAAGAAGGTTACCCAGAGTGAGCATCAACTCTTCAGGGCTCTCATTCTTGAGTGAAAGGATTGCGACAATGCCTACTGGATCATTGTTGAGATTTGGGCTTCTGTGTCTCCTAGTGATACCTCCCCTGGTGCAAGCACATATTCCCTGTCATCATTGAAAGCTGTACAATTACAGAAGCAGAGTATGAGTGTTCAGGAGCAGGGGGGTTAAGTTCCCATTCTGGT
This sequence comes from Cyathus olla, assembly GCA_036940585.1. NCBI lineage: Eukaryota > Fungi > Basidiomycota > Agaricomycetes > Agaricales > Nidulariaceae > Cyathus > Cyathus olla. The sequence goes on from JASFCY010000020.1 coordinate 21,181, forward strand.
GGGATTGGGCTAGGTCCAAGATCTGGGAGTGGCATGAGTGTGAAGGATGGGAAGGCATTGAGACAGAGTAAGAGTCTTACTTCCTGTGGAGTCTTCTCATGATAGGGATAGGGAAAGGGAAAGGGAGAGAGAAAAGGAGAGGGAGAGGCCAATACTCAAAAGACCTGAATGGTTAGGTCACTGTATGGTGAAAGCCTTCTGCAGAGCTGGATTGCTCAATTTTGACAAGAACAGAGAGAGGGATAGGGAATGGGAGACACAGAGCGAATTAGATGCATACACTACCACATGTGGTAGTTACCCATGCAAACCCACAATTAGTCGTGTTCCCCATGATGTGCAGCATGTCAGAATATAACCCTTGCATAGGGAGTTGAATGGGATTCTCTGATGTAGGAAAAGGCACAAGGAGAAGAGAGAGTGAGGTTTATGTCAGTGGTGGTGGGCTGATGGAAAGTCCAACATTCTCAACAAGTAGTCGTGAGACACCTAGATTGAGATTAATCACACCCACCAGCATTTCTTCATCCTTTGGCTATTTAGGTCATGACAGGAAACATGAGAGGAAAAGACAGGATCTAAAAGAAATGAAGGATAAACATGCTGTTGAAACTGGGGATCTTAGTGGGCTTCCAGATTCACAGAGGATGGTGAGGATGCTCAGGGAGGAGAATTCTTATTTGAGAGAGAGACTGGAGAGATTGAGTGAGGTAGAGGTGGAGAATGTTGAGTTGAGGAGGGCAGTGGGGGATTTGAGGGATGAGGTGGAGGTGTTGAGACAGAAGGTGGGGATGGGGGATGGAGAGAGGGTGACTCCAGTGCAGAGGTGTGTGGGGGAAGGCAGGATGCTTCAGGGAAGGAGGTGGGAGGGGAAGGGGTTTGAACATATGCCTTCTGTATAAGACATTAGTGACCTCACATTCCATTTGCCTGCTGATGAAGAAGGTGAAGAGAAAATTATGGAGAATGTGATGATGTCCAGTGTCAAGCAAGGCAATGAACATCTTATCACAACCTCCATCCAATCCACCCTTGCTAAATGCCAGTGCACTATGCACACACAACCATAGTACCAGCTCCTCTGTCTTCCACATGCCACCATCAAATATGACCATGTTGAAGAGTGAGGACTTGTTGCCTACATTTGGTACTGCAAGAAGCATCAGCACCAGTGATGCTGATGAAGTGTCAGTGTTGTTCCATATTCTAGTGATGTTCAGGTCTGGTTCAGTCTGGTTCAGGGCCTGTTTTCCCCAAACCTAGAACTAGACTATCAGTCTGGTTCAGCCAAATTATTGAACCTCAAACTGGACTTATGGTTCAGGTTTGAAAGGGTCTGGTTCATGTTCAGAGATGGTTCTAATCAAGAACTGGACTTTTTTTCTGTAAAATGTTTGCAGCAAGAAGGATTTGAACACAGAACTTTAAGAGTAAGCTATTTTCAATACTTACCTATACACCACAGGAGCTTTCTTAGGTATAAATATTTGTATTATAAGTGATGTACCAATTCTACTTAGAGCTGTCTTAATATAAATTTGAAGATATCTTAAAGACTATGTACTTTAACTTAATACTGTAAATACCAAACTTACACTTCATCTTTGAATTTGAAACAAAAAATAATTCAATATACTGGCCTTTAAACTGCATACACTAGTAATACTATATACTACCTATTTACTTGTCAACAAATTCCACCACATCCTCCTCCACCACATCCTCCTCTACCAGTTTCCAAGCCTCTGTCTCCCCCTTATTGAGCTCTTTAATGAGTACCTCAAGATGCTCTTTTGATTGCTCAGATGCTGCAATGTGTCCATTGCAGTAAGTGCTCTTAAGAATTTGAAGTGCCCCAAAGACCTTAGTAGTAAGCCAGCTGCATTAAGCAGCATCTGTAATACCACCACTACTAAAGGCCCTTACAGAAGGAGTTATGGAACCTTGGATAACTAAGTAATCCTGAGCAATTCTCTTCAATGTAGGATACTTCAGATTACTTTGTTGCTGATAAAATACATTAGAACTTTAGTTTTCTAAAATAAAGAAAGTACTTGCCCCCCACCACCTGAGTACATCTTGAGTCTCCTTGGGGCCAGCATCAAGATATTGTCTCAATTCTTCCTGAGGGCCCAATGAACCCTTTTTCTTTCACTGGAACTCCAATACAGCTTCCTGTAAATATGAATCCCCATATCTAAAGTTATCATTGGCATTCCTGGAACTATTAATACCTTGATTGCCAGATTCCTCACTAGAGTTAGGGGGAACATAATACTCATTGAACTAGAAAAGAAATATATGGTTAGTAAATTTAGAAATCTGAGTGTTCATATCTTATCCATACTTACCACCTCTTCCAGCCATCTCATTCCTTCTTCATATTGCTCTCTACTCCAGCATAGTTCACTCCATTACAAGCTCGAATGAAGTGAGCATATTGCATACCACAGTGAACTTCTCCATGATCACTGGAAGTTCTGGCAGCATTTATCTCTGCCCAGATCATGAGATGCTTTTGGGTGAGATGGAGAGACTTGATCTAGGTAAAATGCCAGACACACTGGATACAGGGAGAGAAGGTGACTGGTAGCTGCTATCTCATCCTGCCCTTCATTTTTTTCAGAGGACACTAATGTCTTTTCTTTATTTATGCACTAACTGTATATACATTTCATGTTACATACCCCATTCATGGTGGAGTGTCATCAGTAACACTCTGGCTGGAGGAAAGGTTAGCAAGTAGTAGTGTGTAAGCATGTTTGTCAGAAGCTTTAGCATAGTTTCCAAGCCATATGTGAGGGGAGATGCAACAGCAACTTGAACCACCACATTGCATGTTATGTGTTTGCAGTTCTTCCAGTATGCACCTTCTTGAGTAACTCATGTGTTTCCTATGTGTGTAGCCTCCTGAAATTTCTGTCTGAAACCCATAGACAGCTCCATTCTGGTGATGAGATTGCAATTTGACAACATCTTGAAAGACCATTATGTGTTTCCCATCTCCTTTGCCTTCTCTTGTGTGTCAGCTCCACAGCACAGTGTCAGCATTGTCATCAGCATGTTAGCTCTTCAGCATTATCTTTGTATCCTCAGTCCTGTTGCATTCTTGCTGTTGTCATGTGACAGTGTGCATCTGTGTGGTAACTCTGCACCCTGGCATCTATGAAAATCCCTCAAGATCTGCATGGATGCTTCATTAAGATGGTTGCAGACATTCTGTCAACTTCATCATCTAAACTTTCAGACCCACCAGGTACTCCACTGGCTATCTCCTGCTACAACAACACTGTTCCCTGTCATTCACTCTCACCTTTGTCAGACATGGGACAGGGTATTGAGTCCTTCTGTGGGGATTATGGTGGTCTGAGTGCTGAAAATTTCCTACAGACTTTTCATTGCAAGATGGGCCCCAACAATGATGAGGTTAAGAAGACTCAATTCCCTGATTATATTGATGCATTCAGCCTGGCTGACCAATGGTATGAGTCTTTCAGTGCTGATTCTAAGGCATTTTGGGCCACATTACAAGTGGTCTTTTTAGGACAATGGCCTGGGTGCATAGTCATACAGAAGACCACAATGAACTATAAAGATGAGCTTTTGGACACTATTTAGGTTTAACAGATTTACTGGAGACTGTGACCATTGATGGAAAACAGCTATATAAGTATATTACTTGGGCTGACTCTATAACAACACTAGCTACCAATTCAGATATCTTGGGTGCAACTATCCTTATTCACCAGATTTGCAAGCAGCTGCCAAAGCCTATCTACAATAGAACAGAAGGGCCTTTTAAGGATTGGAAGGAGTTTCTCACCACCATCAGGAGCATTGATCATATAGGACTCCAGAGTAATGTGAAGGAATGTATGTGCATAAATAAACTACAGAAGGATATACAACAGTGTTGTTACAACTTTTACTTTTCTTTTACTTTATCTTCCTTTTCCTGTTTACCACTATTTTCTTAGGACTTGTTTGGCTGCAACTTGGTGCTCTAGTCAAACAATAACTCAACTCAATAGAAGTCATGTTGCTTCTTTTGACTCAGTATGACTTATGCTGAGTCTATGTACTATTATTACTCGTGTCTTTGACTCTGACTGCTAAATATACTGTGCATATATGGTACCATAGTAACTGTTGGACTTGTATATAAACTGTAGATACTTTAGCTGTTAGCCTTAAGCTTCAGCTTGAACAATTCTACTTGATATACCTTCAATTGAACACTAAAACTCTTATACTCTTTAGCCTAGCTATTGAGTCTCTAAGTTGTTCTTGTGCTTCAATACTGAGACACTCATCTCTTGATAGCTGGTTGTGTTAAAGCAACTATTAGCCTACAAAACAGTCACATGATCCCAGACTTGTACAAACTAGTCTATCAATGGAGACTATTCATAACAAGTGTATTCAACACCTGTAACAACCTGCCCAGAATATACACACTACTTGTACTGTGCCTCAGCCATTGACTACTTCCTTTGTGGTTAACATTAGAGCTGCTCCACCTGCACCTGTTCTCAACAATGCTCAACTGCCTGCTGACAGCAGCTTTGGTGCCAGAACTGAGCCAGACACTCTTTCTGAAGCTCAACTCAATGTTTTGCAGGTAAATATGACAGCTTTACCCCATCACCTGAACATACCTGCTGGATGCAAGGCTCACCAAGCCCAGCAACATGAATTTATCAACAGTTTCAGCCCAAATTCTTACATCAAGTATAACACCCTTGTACCTGTTGAGGCCAGGCACTGCCCCACTCAGGAAACTGCACAGGTAACCTGCACTGACCCATACCCATACCTGCAGGTTATTATGCATTTTTTATCATTTAAATTATTTTTGAAGTTTAGAATGTTTTGGAACACTTTAAATGGGTTAAATTTGACTGAGAATGATGTTTAAATTGTTCAAAATGTTCTTAGGTTGTTCTTAGGTTGTTCTCAGGTGTATAAAAATGATTCAATTTGTTTTAAAATGTTCTGATATATATATTCAAGTGTATTAACTTATTTTGAGACACTCTGAGAGGTGTTCCTATGTACTGAATCATTGGCACACATTCAAAGTTGTATTTAAATGATAGAAATGCTCTGTGGCCAATCCAAATGATTAAATTCTTTACAGATGCACTGAGATGCACCCAAATAATTTAAATTGTTCAGAGATGCTTTGTGACATTTAAGATCATTTCCCAACATATGGAAATGATTTTTAATTGTTAAAGTTGTTTCCTGATGTATGGAAACAATTTTAAAGGTTTGGAAATGATGCCAAATGTTCAAATTCATTCTAGTGGTATCAAGGTCTGGTTCTGTCTGGTTTAGGCCCTTTTTTTTCAAACCTAGGACTGGACCTTGGGCCTGGTTTGGAGGACTTCAGTGAACCTGAACCTTGAACTGGACCTTTGTAGTATAGCAAATACCTGACACTATACCTGCAAAGCTCATCATCTCACTATGTTAGAAGTACATGCAGTACCTAGGTGCACATTTCAGCTCCTGAAGTCAAAGAGGCATGAATCTGTATTGGGTATTTTGATGTGGGGATTGCATGGTATAGCTGGTGGGGATGGTGAGGAAGGTGAGATAGATAAACATGTCAGAAAAAGTTTTGTAGTGTTTTTAAAGTCATTCAAGCAAGTTTAAGTGATAGAATATGTTTGTGAGTTTCTCAAAGTGTTTTTAAACACTTTCTGGAAGCTGTAACAAATTGTCAAGGATTTGTTTGAAAGTGTCTTGTAATATTTCAAATACCTTCCAGTAGGTATAAAATATATAAGTTGTCTGCAATTGTCTCAAAATGTTTTAAAGCACTTCCACATGGTTGCAAACAATGCAGGTCATTGTTAAATGTCTAAATATTTTTTAAAACACTTCAAGATGATGTTGAATGATGAAAATCATTGTTGAACATCTGTATGTGATTTAAATTGCTTTCAGACCATTCCAAACCATGATTCTTGTTGGTGCATTTTAAAACACCTCAAAACATTTTTAAACAATAAAACTCATTGTTGAACATCTATATATATATTAAATTACTTCCAAAAGACTTCAAATGATACAGTTCATTTGTACTCATCTAGATGTGTTTAAAAACACTTCAGAATGTCTTTTAACAATGAAACTCATTGTTAGACATCTGTAAATGTTTTAAAATGCTTCCAGATTACTTCAACTGATAAAAACTCATTGGTAGCTTGTCAATGTGTTTTACAATGCTCCCAAATGATTTCATGTGATAAAGCTCATCTTTATATATCAATATGTATTTTAAAACATATCAAGATAATTCAGCTTATGGAATTCATTGGTAAATGCCTCAGTGTGATTTAAAGCAAATTTAAAACACTTTAAGTGGATTTTAAACAATTCAAATTAGCTGCCAACTTGCATCTCATTGTGTTTTAAAACATTTCAAGAAACTCAATACTATATAGTGAGTATAATATTTTACATGTTTCCAGAGGTTTGAGGTTTGAACCAGGTTTGAATGTGTTTGGTCAGGTTTGGGCAATTTTACTTTTTGTTGAACCAAAAACCAAACCTCAGGTCTGGTTCCTCTCAGATAGTCAAACCTTAGACCAAACTTGGATCTGGTTTAAGGCAAATTCAGGTTTGAACCTAGGTTTAGGACTGAACCTTAACAACACTAATTCATTCCCATATGTTGGAAAATGATTTTCAACCACTATAGTTATTCCCTGATCTAAGGAATGTTTTTAGTCTTGGCACAAGACTTTTGGGGTATTCAAAAACATCCACATGCATGTGAATGGTCTTGTACCAAAGTAAGAGTTTAGGCAGGGCAGTGTAAGAAAAAAAAATCATTTGATTTCACAATGTAGTGTATCATTACATAGCATAAAAAATTAGTTACTGGATGTCTTGGGTAGGTTACACTTGATAATAGTAGCAAGCAATGGAACAATAAGATACTATGATACTGGGAGTCATAGCTCTTGCATATCATGCAATGCTTTATACTTGAACAAAGTATTCTTCAACATTATCTCATTATACTAGCTATCACTATGGAACATAATACTCTCAAGCTAAACCTAGCACAAACACCACCTTGTCCATCAGCTTCACTACTAATACAAAACAGCACACCATCTCTCACTTCACACCATTGTAAAATCCCTACAAGCATGCTGCACTCTGAACACCACATTACCAAGTCATGCAAGGATTGGCTCTGCCTTCATTGAGTTATTCTGTCAGAAAAATGGAAAAACCCACATCTCATCCACTAAAATTCATTGAAAAAGTAACTGAAGAGCTATATGGACATAAACTGCATCTGTGGCAAATGAAGGTGTTTGAAAAGGTTGCTGAGGGGTGTGATTCAATTGTCATTGCAGAAACAGACTCTGGGAAGTCACTGGTGTTTGCATTGCTTTTTGAGACACCTGCTATATATTGGCCCCTGTAAATTTGTGCTTCAATTAGATATGAGACTCAACATATACATAAGATAGTTACTGTGGGTTAATAACATTGGAATGGAGTCTCCACATTGCCAATTAAGTGATCTTGCTAAAGTCACACACTCCAGAGAATGGACTCTTGAGATTGGAGTTAAGCTCCTAAACTGCCAATTAGTGTATTAGCAACACAACTACTATGGGGGAATACATAAAAATGGTACTATTATAAAACATGGATGACAGATTGTATACTATTAGCATAGAGCACATCAAGGAGATGGGTACTCAAGAGAACAGACTTACAAGGTTGCCAGAGAGACTAATGATGTAGTGAGCATCTAAATATACATGTATGGCAGACTATACAAGATGTATTATAATCCAGAGATCTATGTTCTCTGGAGATCTAATGCTGACTTAGGCCTGATGTATAAGCACCTAAGATAGACCTCAGACAAACTCAGCTACCTACATGTGATGTGACAAAACTGTTACAAAAATCATATGACAATGTCATTCTGGAAGGTATTTCATGATTTTAAAAAGTTATAGTTAGCAGATTGAAAATCCATTTCCAGACATCTACGAAAAATGATATTTTGAGTAATATTTAGTTATAAACCCTTCAAATATGTAGGGACTACAAGAGATATTTTTGAAATATAATGATGGACCCAATGTCATGTGATTATTTTGACAGTGTTATCTCTATTATCTAAGTGTCATACCAAGTTTCAACAAAAGGTATTTGAGTATGAATGAAGTGCTTGCTATAATGAAAATCCTATTGTTCCATTGTATCATGTTGCCCCATCATCCACCAAATCCCTTTTTCATTAAGGTGACAATACTCTATGCACTTTGTATTCCTTCCCAACCCATGCTGCCTGCTTTCCATCAAGACCTTTAAGTAAGTGGCATCTATAAATTTGTTGGCACAATTTGCAAATCTACCAGGCAGCCATCAACATCAAAAAGAGAGAAACAAGTGAGCTATAACTTCTTCTCATTGTGTGTAGTGAAATGGATTCTAGTGCCTTCTCCACATTTTCTCTAAGGTCATCTGGGATGCAACATTTGATAAAGCACTGGAAGGTAAGCTCTTCTTCAATCTTTTCTTACTTTCATCCTCATGTCTCAAAGGATGGATATATATCAGAAAGACTGTTGTTAATATATAATGTATATTCAGAGTTGCAATATCATGTTGCACCTTCTGATTTTCCTTGTTCTCACTCCATAGGTTGTCTAAAAGGCCTTTCTTCTAGTTAGATGGTTGTGTGATTGTTTAATGAATATTCTGACATGCTGCATCCTGTTCACAATATTCTCTCCACCCAGTTCAGTGACCCTTGGACTAAAGGTGGAGCATGAGAGATGCCTATATTACAAGCACATTATCTTATCTATTCACCTTCTATAAACAGTATGTATACAGTAAATTGAAAATAGCTACTCATATTGAAACCTTACCTTAAAACTCATAACTACTGATTGTTCAGAACCACTTTCTAAAGACTTGTCTGGAAATGAATTTTAAATTGGGTTGATGTTTGAGGACAGTTTCACAGATTAGTGTTTTGTCATGCTTTATCATGCTCTGGTCATGTTATAACCATGTCCATCTAACCCCAGACTCTCTCCACTATTGTTTTCAGCTCTCCAAAATAGCTCCTGTGTTGTTTATTATTCCACTATTGTTTTATACTCCATGCATTCCGACATTTCTTCCACTATTATCTTGTATACTTGTAATTGTTTACTTGTCTCATAGCATACTGTCACCTTGATTGATTACTTGGGACTCCATTTGTTATCACTGACTCACCATCATTCTTGTGGTGGTCTTGGTATGTTACCCCAGGTTTCCATATACTCCTTACATTCCACTCCATGATATGACTTTTATGTTTTAGCCACCAGTGGAGTTGTATTTCCTTTTATCCTCTGCTTTATTGGAGAACAATTTATATAAGTAGTTTATGTTTTGTAACTAGCTCCTCAGTTCAAAATCAACTACATTGTTTAAATCCCTCTTTGTATTGAAGCTCATTTCTTGTCCTGGATTTCATGATGCTGACCCCTAGTAGATTGACTTAACATTTCCAACTCTTGTTCTACTCTGGACTTAGATTCCCATCTACAGTCTTACTATCTCTTGCTCCTCTATTCTCAGACATCACTCTGCTAAATTGTGAACCACTCCAGAGAACTACTCAGGGGGCACAGCACACAAGCTGAGGCCACAGTTCATAAAGTCTTGTTTCTCACTAAGTTTCACTTATGTAACTCCAGAGCTATCATTATTAACTGCGGATTAAATACCAGATGTGACAGGTCACATGTAGGTGGTCAAGTTTGTCTGAGGTCTATCTTTTTACATACCAAGATAAGATGACCATGCTTCCACTATTGGGGTATCATACCTGCCCAAAGATTGTCCTGATTAGGAACTTGGCAAGTGCTGATCTATGCACCAACTTCTACAGTTGCAGACACTTAAACTCACCAAAAGGGCTCTGGGTTTTTGTGGGATCAAAAGAGCCTTTAAAAAGCTTTTGAATGCTACTAATTTTATGAGATTCCTATAAGCTATTCTGCCTAAAAATGGAAGTTGATTTTTTCCTGACCAAAAATTTGGCCAACAGCTTAAAAATAGATAAAATCTTGAAAAAACTACCAAACACTTCCTTTCATTAATATAGGAATGTTTCCAAAATATTTTAAAACTCTGTTGAGCAGTTAGCTCAAAAAAAAAGATTAAAAACAAAAATTTTGTTGGTAAATATAGAGGCTGATGACTAACCAAGAGATAAACATAGAAAATATTTGCCAACATATCATTGAGGTACTGTTAACCTTTTCTAACCATTGTTTACTAGCTGTTAGCATGTCCAACCAATGAGATCACCCTTCAAAAAAGTGAAAACAAAATATCTCTTGCTTTAGAAACCAATCTTGTGGCTCACTGGTACCTTCTAGTGGACTGTCAATCAATGAGTCAGTCCCATAGGCAAGCAGACAGGGTCATCCAAATGTCCCAGTTGAGGAGGTTCTGATTATGCCTGATAGTATACATGTTGGCTGGAGAAGGGAGAATACAGAGCCAATGGACCTGTCAGATATATATGATGAGGCAGATCATGACTGGTTAAATAACAAAGATCTTAATGCCAATTTGGTGGATATGTTAGCAGAAGTAGATGGTAGTGATGGTGAATGGATTCCTTCACAACTTAAAAGGAAATTGAAGGAAAGAAAAGGTTAGAAATAAATTACCATTGATAAATAATGTGCTTACCCAGCTGCTAGAGTGCCCTACAGAGTACAAAAAAAGGCCCAGATGTGATGAGCAAGTCAGATCATACACAGAAACCTTAAAAACAGGATTTTATTGGACAAAAAAAGCTTGATGATTTCTTCAAGCTTCAATATGGCATTGAGCAGCATACTCTGCACAGTGGCAGTGGCTGGCAGGCACTCTTACCTGTTAGGATGGTTGAGTAGAAGCTTAAAGTGACATAGATAAGGATAAGACCTTATTATTCTACAGAGGAATATATAGGGTTTATATACTCTATAGAAATGCTAAATATACTGTGCTGTAGAGTGCTTTGTGGATAGTGTATATACATAAAAGGTAGTATATACATAGAGCTGTTAACTGGGATGCATAGAATGTTTTAAGTAAATCTATTTACTTAGAGCCATAAAGGCTGATCTAATCTAACATGTCATAAGATATCAAGAGATAAGATATCATCTCAACATATGAAAGTTAAAGCAGTGTCCTTCAGGTTGATAATGGCTGCAAGGTTATCTCATTGAATAGCAGTAGTAACTCTGATACTGCTGATATTAGCACCAGAGCTTCTTCAGCCAATAAATCTCACAACTCTCTTATTTGTTGGGCATCCAGAAGCCTTGATTTCTCTGATATAAATGAGCTGCCACTAGCATTACCTATACAATCAGAAAGCAGCTCAGTTGCTGGTTCTGCTGCAGTATTGGATGTTGATCCTTTTGATCAATTAACTGGGAAAAATTATGAAGGCAACATAGCATTCATTAGAGCTGTTGAAGAAGAGATTGAATAGATGCCTGAGCTAAACCTGGTTGATAGTGAGGCATGGGAGGATGAACTTGATGAGAATGTGTTTGATCCACAGGTGGAGCCACACCCTTGGGATGTCTTATGTGAGAAAATCTGCAATCAGTAAAAAAAACAGTAAAAGTTGATATGCCATATAGCAGCACACCTCTATAAATCGCATTTATTCAACTATTAAAGTACATAAGACCAGTATGAGATCCTATAAAACATGCTATATAAAAGGGAAAACATATCAGAGTAAGGGCATCCTAAGCAACAGACACAGAGGTCCCACATGGTCAGTTGGAGATCTAAACAAAGTGCAACCAAGGGAGATACATATGACCCTAGTAGCAAGGGTACATGAGCTTGGCCTTTTGGAAAGTCAAAATAAACCCTTATGAATAATAACACAACTGCATCAGCCCATGCAAAGCCAAGCACTGGTAACCTTAGAGGAAACAGTAATTTGATAGTGAGAGTCCAGAAGCAAATGGTGGGCAATGAGACATGCTGCATATAGGGAGGAAGGCCTCACCTTAACATAGCATGTAGCAGAAAGGACAGCTGCATGAAGATGCATTTAAACACTACAGCACAAGGGACTGAAGTAGTAGCCAATCAGCATGTGGGAGCTAACCACTGGTAGCTTTGGTTACAGTGGTTGCAATAGCACCCATGCACTATGGACACTGCTACCCTCCTGCTCAGCATCCATTTGTCAAATACAGCATCCTGTCCCTGCCTTTATACAGACAACACATGTTATGACCTCAGACAGACCCCCAGCCATAGCTATACAGTACTTATAAATCCCCCCCAACACTATGTTCCAATTTCTATATAAATAGGCCTCCCTCTGTAAGAGGAAAGGCAAGTCCCCACATAGATAGCAGGTCTTCTGATTACCATAGTCATGTGTTTTCATAGTTTTACAGTCAGACAATTCAGTTCAGTTAGCACCCATTTCATACAGTGTGAATAAGTACCCAGTTGGTTCAGACATCCAGTTACTATTAAATTATCCAAGGACTATACAAGTTACTGGGCTACACCACAAAAAAGGGCTATCTACAGGTACTACTTACTACCCTCCTGTTGTTATGTGTTTCACATGTTGTTGGTTTTTCATGTCCCCTTTTTTGTGTGTTGTGTACAACCCATCTAATGTCCCCTCAAACTTGCACGTATCCCATCATATGACCCTTAGACTTTGTCATTTGTGTCCATAGCTGTAGACACTCGCTTCAAAGTCTTTTATATACACAGCTAAACCAGCTTATGGTTCTAGCTAATTTTGCAACAGTGCAACTCAAAGGATTGTCATACATTGAGGAAAGCCAAGTAATTGCACATCAATGGCATGCTGGTAATGGAATAAGGTTTGCAAGGCATGTTCAAGATCTTGCACATCATTACCAAATTTTTGAAGATTTTCCAAAAGAAAATCATGGTTGTCTCTGCACAGGTCAGTCATGGCTCCATGATGAAGCTATTTGATCACAGGTAATGCAATTTCTCAATAGTTTACTACTCACAAAAGTTACACCAGGTGCACTTATCAAGCATGTTAATTGTCAGGAATCACTTCCAGATAGGCTATTTTGACTTGTTTGACATCAGCCTTGATTGTTGTTTGGCAATAGCCTCAGTGGTTGTTTGTTTGGCAACAGCCTTAATGATTGTTTTGCATT